>NCQV01108903.1:13929-29986 GCA_002740545.1 Lophocereus schottii | reverse complement strand
AAAAATTCAGTGTTCATGAGCTTAAAAGTTTGAAAAGAAAACCGTGTCTAGTGACTTAGTTATTCGAGCATTCAAAGTTGGCATACTAGGATTTCATTGTACCCTATATTAGCTTAGTTGAGAAGCATTGCAATAGGGTGTTTCTCTTTATATTTGTCTTTCACTAAAGTGAGTTGAGTGTGTGTCTAAATCTAGGGGATTTTAGACGTGGGGTAACCTGTCTTAGAGGAGACGGTTACGTGTGTTACAAGTTATAACAAGGTGTGTTACTATTGTAACGTGTTTTAGCCCGTTTAGTGAAGTGTGTAAATCCTACAAGAGGTAGGTCGTGGTTTTTTCACCTCAGTTGGGTTAGAGGTGTTTTCCACGTAAAAATCCTGTGTCCATTACTCTCCACATTCAATTTGTTGGATTTTCAGTTCTGCTTATCTCAGGAACAACTTGCGCGAACAAGGCCTAAGACGGGTTGCCAACATATTACGAAAATCGGACACCACAATTCACCCCCCTCTTGTGGTTGTGTACTCTTTAAAGCAACAAGGCCCAATGTCTACTTCAATGGCAAGCTAAATGGTTCCAAAAGCAACTATAGGGCATATGACAATAGAGTTCTATGCTATTGTGAGAGCCTTGACTCACTGGGGTCATTATCTTAAGTCTAGACCTTTTGTCCTACATTCTAACCACCAAGCTCTCAAATAGATCAATGATTAACACAAACAGAACCCTAGGAATCCAAAATGGGTGCAGTTCCTCCACTCATTCAACTTTATTTGTAAATAGAGTGGGAAGGAGAAAGTGGTTGTAGATGCCCTCTCCAGCAGGTATACCCTACTTTCTATTTTGGAAGCAAAGGCACTTAGATTTCATTCAATCTAGGCTATCAACAAGGATGATCTAGATTTCCAGCTCTTAATTAAGGAAGCTCTGGGGGATGGCCCCTACACTGTTAAGAAGGCTATCTATTTAGGTATGACAAGCTTTGCATCCCTCTTAATGTTCCTTAAAAGAGTTACTGGTTCGAGAGGCTCATGATGGTGCTCTTGCTGGCCATTTTGGCCTAAACAAAATAATTGACATTCTGAAAGACCATTTCTATTGGCCTAATATGGGAGGGGATGTTCACAAGATCATTTCAACTTGCCCCATTTATCACAAAGCCAAGAGTTAGTTCCATTAAGGCTTGTACACACCACTGCCTGTACCTTTAAACCCTTAGGTTGATGTATGGATGGATTTCATTGTGGCCTTCCCAATGTCCCAAAGAGGAAAGGATGAAATCATGATGGTCATGGTTGGATTTTTTCAAGATGGCTCACTTTATTCTATACCACAAAACTAATGATGCTAGCTAATTGCTAAGTTTTACTTCCAAGAGATCAGTAGGCTCCATGGTGTGTCTAAGTCTATTGCAGAGACTTCAAGTTTATGTCCCACTTTTGGAGGTGTTTGTGGAAGCTTTTAGGCAGTAAACTCTTATTTAACAGCCTATCATCCTCAAACTGATGGCCAACACAAAGGTAACAAACTCTACACTGCTAAGGATTTCATGAGTAAAAGCTTGAAAGAATGGGACCTGAAACTACCCCATTCTGAGTTTGCATATTATAGGGCTCCATCTTATGCTACTAAACACTCTCCCTTTCAATGTGTGTATAGGGTGATTTCGCTTACCCTTATTGATTTGCTCCTTCTACCTAGTGAGTTAAGGGTGAATCATGAAGCTAAATTGAGGCCAAAAGCGATGAAGAAGTTGTATGAGTATATAAGGAACCACACAAAGAAGATACATGCAACTTACAAGGTAAGGGCAAACAAGCATAGGAATAAGATGGAGTTTAGTCCAGGAGATCTAGTCTGGTTACACCTCAGAAAGGAAAGGTTTCTATCCAGGAGGAAGAACAACCTTATGGCAAGAGCAAATGGGCCATTCAAGATCATTTAGAAGGTGGGAGACAATGCATACAAGCTTCAACTCCTAGGAGACATGGCTATTTTAGCCACTTTTAACATTGGTGACTTATGTCCTTATGTGGAGGACTGTTTTGTAGACCCTTTAGATTTGAGGTGAAATTCTTTTGAAGAAGGGAGGTTGATGTAGGGCATGACACACCAAAGAATTCCTAAGATCCAAATCATGTCCAGGATGCCATTCAAGGATAGGGAGATCAAGGTAACCAGATTACACTCAGCCAGATTCAATCCTTATTCTCCTACTCCAAGCCAGAATTGAATGTCGTTTGGATGGTATGATTTTAAGAGTTTCCAAGACCTCTTATAGGGAAATCCTACTATTTTGGACTTCGTAAAAAGTCTACTTTCATGTAGGGAACTCAATTTTGGCCTATGTCATAGGCATTTTGCTATGTTGGTCCAAAACATTGAACATATACTGGGAAGTTCCAGTTTATGTATGTTGAAAGATTATATGGAATTACCACCTAAAACCTAATTTAGGGCCATACGTTTTGCTTGGGATGCTAGCCAACATCCTAAGGTATAAAGTCATAAAGAGAAATCCAAATCATGACTAGTTCTTCATGTAGTTCTAACTACATTTTCTCAACCGTTATATTTTGAGGCTATTCCAGATCCTATTTAATTTTCTGGCTGTTTCCCCCACATGAATTTGATTTAAGGTTGACTTCTATATTTGGGATGAGCATTAATATCCTACGGGACCATGATATATATTAAAATCAGCCCAAGGCAAGTATAGGTTGGGGAACCACCTTGACCAATTTCAGTGATTATCTAGGCTCGTTAAGCTTAAATAAGTTGTTTTGACTTTGCCTGAAGTTTTCCTTAATCCAGGGGGTTTGATCACTTAATGGCTTGGTTCCTTAGCTACTTGGATGACCAAGAACATCATAATCACTCCCCTTGCAGCTTTGGTAGCTCACTTGGCCAATTGGCCTTGGAAGTGATGGTTGTGCTCTCAGATTGAATGGTCGTAAAGTGCAATCTATTGCCTACCTTTTATCTCTCCAGCATGTTTGAGTGGCTTGCTTACGGCTAATCAATCATGTTTTATTCCTTATTATCTTTAAACATATTGTATTAGCCACACTCACATTTGTAGTTATCTTAAGCTAAAACTGTTTTGCAAAATAGTATAGTTAAGCCTGACTGATTAAGCTTAGGTGCTAGGTTCCTTGCTTGCTAGCATAGGGATGTGTACATATACTAGCTAGGCTACTTGTTCAAGGACGGAATTGAGGAATGAAAACCTCTATTTTCGAGTTTCAACTCAAACACATTTAAATCTCTCTTTAATCAATTAGAATTGGTTGTTAACTAGAGTGGATTCCTTCAATTCGAATCTGCTAGCTTAGCCTTTAGGATTTGGAGGGTGGGTTCAGCTTGGGTGGTTGCTAGGCTTTATACCATTCATGTCCCCCTATTTTTGTTCTAGGCCATTGTTATTTTTCCAGCCAAGTCAAGAACAGATTGCAAACCATTCTCATTGCTTAAGTTCATCCATGGCTAATACATCAGAATTTTCAAAAGATTTTCAAAATGGATGATGGGAATCAAGTTCAACGACGTCCCAAGTCCAAGGAGTTCTAAGAAATGCTTATAGTGGGAGAGATTGCAAAGAAAGCCAAGACATCTTTCACTTGGGTTTTTCCAAAAAATGGCCCAACTTTATAACCTTAGTTCCCTAACCTTTGGGTGAACGTAGGTTTAGTTTAATGCATCTATTAAATTAAGAAGTATTCTTTACAAACAAGAAAATTTGAAGCCATCAGGATTTGCCCACTCAAGTACCCATACAAAGTCAAATAGTCCAAGCAGCCCAAGTAGGCAATTTCAACCCAGTTTTGAGAGCTTAATTAATCCAAAGAAAACCTCACTTAAAGCCTACTCTTTTGGGTTGGAACTCTAAAGTTCCAACTCCTAGTTTCTTTAAACTCTTTCTAGCTCCTTCTAACTCTTTCCAACTTCTTTCCAACTCCTTCTAGTTTCTCCCAACTCTTTCTAACTCTTTCCATTTTGGTTAAAGCTTTCATTATAATGCTTATAATTTTTTTATAAAAAAAATCTATAGATTATAGAAATGTATCTTATGTCATATTGTTTCAACAAAAGAATGAGTGGTTTCAATAACAGTAATTAGAATTCCATTGATAATTTTTTATCTCGATAAAAACTAGGAGACCAGAGCATAATTCTTGAATTTAAACCACTTAAAAATTTCAATAGTGTTAGACAATAATTATGCTACAGACCTAAGATTGTAGACTCAATGATATGGTGTGATTTGGATTAAGCAAAATTTATCTTTTTAGAAAGTGGGTCATGAAAATAGGAGGTTAGAGAAGTAAAAAAAAATGTCATCTATAATAGTTTATCATAGACCAATAATTACCTAATAACTTGCAAAAAAAAAGGAAGTGAAAGTTGGAACCTAGATGATGTGAATGATGCGGCAAAAAAACTTAATGGTTGTGCTAAATGAATTTTGAAAAACAAACTTAATTAATTAGGCCACTTTCCATTAATCAACATAGATGATTTTTTATACAAACAATGCAAGATATAGAAAGTGCGATGCATGCTACATAGCTTTCATTCATGTAGGCATGGCTCATTAGGGTTTATGGCCTGTGTACTTGTCTTATATCTTCTACCCCGTTGCCCTCCAAACCCCCTATTTATTTACCTCTAGAAAATCCCTTTTTTTTTCCTCCCAAAATGTTATTGTACATATATATATCTATCAATTAAAATTTCAGTTGTATCTTGTGATTTTCATTTGCTTCTCCTTTTAGGTCAGTGCCTAACACATCTATTTTCACCCCTTTAATTACTTTGTCTTTTTTTCAATAATGAGACCTCATAATTGCTTTGTTCTAATTTAATTCACTAATTTCAATCTCCAATACCCCAGTAATAAAAATTGGGTTGCGTATTCACCTAGGTTACTGCCTATAACTTTTTTCTTTTGTTTGCTAGGTTGCTTTATTCTAATTGCATTAACTTCAATCTCTAATTCCTTTATAAATACTGTTGTATCATGATTACTTACATTACAAAGCATCGAAGATTGCAATTTAGCTATTTTTATGATTTTATATGTTTTTGGTGTAATTTATGCTCTTTGATGTCCAAGTGTGAAAAATCACAAACAATTTTTGAAGGAACAAAGAAAACTTATGACAAAGTGTTGTATATTTCTTTTCCCTTGCCTTATTCACAACCATGATCATTGCATATATACATCAACATACATAGCCCATACCCTAGATATAACTCCTAACTTGCTACCTAAGTTTCTACTAAATGATATAATATTTGGAAATATTAACAAATCCTAAAATATTACATATTTTGTTTGCTAGCACTCCCCCTAAAGTTGGAGCGTACAAATCAACAATGCCCAGCTTGCCCATTGGCCAATGAAATTATTCCGTCCTGAGAGCCTTAGTGAATATGTCTGCCAGCTGACACAGTGATGATACATAACTGATCGCAAGATCTCTAGATTTAAGACATTCTTGAATAAAGTGACAGTCATTCTTAATATGTTTTGTTGTCTCATGAAAAAATGAGAATTTTTGCAATATGTAATACTACCTGATTATCACAATGTAACTCTATAGGCTTGTCTAAGCCTACGCTAAGAAATCTACCTTCCTACTTATCGCCTGTAGCGTGTGGGATCACCAAGAAGTGATCTATTAGCTAAAGTAAGCTTGTGGTTTGTTTCCACTGGGAAGTCCATTGGCTTTGCGTCGAGGAGATAACCTTCATTAATAATTTTTAATGCATATTTTCTTTGAGATAGAACAACCCCCATGGTCCTTTGCCTATTCAATGCCTATAAAGTTCTTCAAGGGTCCTAAATCCTTAATGTGAAAACAATGGTTCAAATATTCTTTAAACTCTTTACGAGCACTAGAGTTATATCCAATAAGCATCAAATCATCAACATATACCAATAATGCTACATACACATCATTTTTCTTGTATGTAAATAGGGAGTAATTTGCATATGACCTCACAAATCCATATTACATTAATTTGGGTGAGAGTTTAGCGAACCATTAACGTGGTCCTTGTTTAAGTCCGTAGAGAGACTTATTGAGTTTACATACCTTGTTGGAACCATGTGAATGAAAACCAGGTGGTAAGGTCATGTAAACGTCTTCATCTAAATCTTCATGTAAAAGGGAATTATTGATATCCATTTAGTGTAGCTCCCATCCTCAAGCCATTACTGTAGAAGGGAAACAACGAACGCTGGCCATTTTAGCAATAGGGGCAAATGTTTTATGATAGTCAAATGCTCCAGCCTGCTGGTCTCCTCATATCATAAGTCTTGCTTTGTAATTTTCGATGGACCCATCTGAGTTGTATTTAACTCTGTATACCCATTTAGAATTTATGTGTTTGTTGCCAGGAAGAAATTCTTCAATTGTCCAAGTCTCATTCAACTCAAGTGCTTCAATCTTTTTAGTTTTCACCTCTTGTCGTTTTTCATCTCGAACTACTTCATGAAAGTACTTGGGCTCTACAATCTTTATAATAGTAGCAAGATATTTTCTATGTGAATTAAAAAAATTTCGCAAGTAACATAAGTTACTAAGGGATATGGTTAACCTAAGAACACTTTTTTTGTGGTCTAGAAAAGGGTTTTCTTATGCTTGGGCCAAATAGTAGAGGCAATTCCAGTCGGTGGCTAGGTGTCTTATTGTCCTTTCTTTCTTAATCCAGATTTGTAGTTGGCTGGCCCACATTCTCAACTTCTCCAGGCATGTTGCTCTCCCTTTCCACGAACTCTAAAGTAGGTTGGGATGGCTTGTTTGCACAAGGCCCAATGATAGAGGCAGGCTCTGCATATGCACGTTGCAGTGTGCTGGATTGGGCTGCATCGCTTGCTTCTGAATTGGGCTCCTCGGTTGAACTTTGCACAGGCTCTTCTTATGAACTTTGCATTGGCACTTCATGCTCATTAGTACCTAGAGCAATGGTTTTTAAATTTTGCCATTCATCTTTTTCTATTTCTTGTTATTTAACATAAGGAAATATTCCTTTAAGAAAATTCATATCCACTTACAAAGATTTCTCTAGTTTTCAATCATATACTTTCCATCCCTTTTACCCAAAGGAATATCTTACAAACCTGCATTTCTGACTTTGTGGAGCAAATTTTCCTTCTTGTCTTTTATATTTGTGAACGTAACACAAACACCCAAATACCTTTACATAATCTTATGTAGGCTTAGTCCTGAACAAAATCTCATGCGGAGTCTTGCTCATCATGCAAAAATTCCTAAATAGCTGTGAGGGTTCTCTCTTGACCCAAGCTCCTCTACTTGAATCATGAACAATAGATAAGAAGTAGTACATTTCGCATAATGATTCAACTCTATAATCTCCCACATGTCATAATGAATCAAATCAAAATAATTTGTAGCTTCATTATCCCTTAAAGGGAAAGACAACTGAGTTTGTTTGCTTTACAACACACATCACACAACCATCTCTTTTTTTAGAATTCCATTATTTCTGGAAAATAAAGACATGACTTGCTTGGACGGGTGCCTCAGCCTTTGATGCCACAAATCACATGTTGATACTCTGTTGATCTCAAATTCTTCTAGTTCCAGCTCCATAAAGTAGTAAACCCCTCTTCTGT
This sequence comes from Lophocereus schottii, assembly GCA_002740545.1. NCBI lineage: Eukaryota > Viridiplantae > Streptophyta > Magnoliopsida > Caryophyllales > Cactaceae > Lophocereus > Lophocereus schottii. The sequence continues at coordinate 22,341 of NCQV01108903.1, read as the reverse complement.
GTTCGCCCACTCTAATCGTCATCCTCAAAGAATGATCCTATATCACATAAGGTTTATTAGTAAAAGTCACTGCACAAAATAATTCAATCATTAAATTGCGCAATTGAAATTAAATTGGAATTTAAATCCGATAACTGAATCACATCACAAAGAGTTATTTTCGAATTTAGTTACACCAAACCACATCACTGTTTTCTTCATCAGGCATGCCGACGAGAATGGGTTGTTTTTCATGAACCTTGTCATTTTTCTAATGTCCTATCAGATGGTATGATGCACCACTGTCTAACAACGATACGCAATTAGTTGATAATTTGTTAAAACCTAGTTTCAGGGCCTTAATAAGGCTCAACAATTTTTGAGCTCGTTCTAATTACATTAATGGAATTATTGGGTATGAACGACCTGCTGCAGCCACCTTATGGTCCTCTTCGCTAACCTACACCGAGTCAGCACCTGCCATTCCTCTTCCACGCCTAGCTGCCTGACACATTTGTAATTGTACGGGTGTTGTAGTTTAGTTCAAATATCGGTTCCAAAGAGACCAAATATAATCTATTGAGTTTTGACCCATTATAAAAGGCTAAGCAAACAAATTCCACCAGGTTGTTTCAACTATTGCCATTTAGCTATCAGAAAATTTAATCAAATTAAAAACATCTAGACAGTTGTCTTACCTAGTAAAGGGTTTGATCATTAGACTTAAATATGCACTTAACCTAGATCTAGATGATTCAATGGAGCGCAATCCAACTAAAAATTCAATCTTTTCTTTCGAAACAAAGTGAACTGCCTAAACTGTTCCAAATAACATTCTTTTAAATGCCCTTGTTTCTAGTCTTGGTTATAGATTTTTGATTGCTAGGATTATCTCTCAACAAACAATTCTCTTGTAAGAATCGTTAAATAAAGGTCTAACTTGTTATTTTAATAGTGAATTTATCCTTTCATTGCACAAATAATGAAAATTAAAGTTGCAGCATCAATACTTTAGCTAACAAGTCCCTAGATTAAATAAAACCACTCACATATAATTGAAATCAACATCATCTAAACTGGAGGTTTAGAAGATATTAGAAGCAAAGAAATGTTAGCAACAACTTTCACAAAAATACTCCTCACACCAATATATCTTAAACACACAGAACCACCCCTTGTAGGTCACCAATGCGAGAAAAGTATATCTAATAAGAAATATATATCAAATCCTTCTATTATTTTGCTTCTCTTTTTTATTCATCATTCTTTTGCCTTTTTTTTTCTTTTTTTTTCTTTTGTTGATTCTTTTTTTTCAAAGAGAATGATTATGGCAAGAGAAATTGGGCACTTTTCAACGTGCTTTCTACCAACTAAAAAAATTCAACCTCATTGACACCCAAGGGAAATATCGCATAAATCCCTTATTGCATCCAAACAAACCACACCAAACACAAATGTCATTATCTAAAGACTACTCCCAATCACTAATAAAACTCTATAGTCTTAGCTAAAAAGGTAAGATATATATTTGGTCAGGGTTCATTATTATAGGTTTGTATTTTAAAAAAAAAAACATTATCAAGGCTCAAAGGGGGTAGCAAGGGATTAATCATACATAATAAGGGTGGCTATTTGGTTAATATAGCTCATAAGTTCAAAGAATGTCTCAATCATATTGACTAATATTCTTGCAACATGTGATCTTGAACAATAGTCAAAGCAAGTTCTAGACATTTAAAATCTAGGAAGTGTCATACATGAAAAAGATTACAAGACTAAAATGATTAATTAGTCCAATCAAGCTCAAAATCTCAGGGGACAACTACCTAAACTCAACTAGGCCACTAGATGACATGTGCCAAATATTCATGTAAAGAATCATTCAGTAATCAAACCGCAGTCAACATGATGGACAAAACATGAACCACATTTGAAAAACTTATAATCAAACATCTTATTCAGAAATAGGCATCACAAAAGGGTCAAAATAAGCCAAACTACTTAGTCTAAAGACTCATTATTGGAGGATTTTTTTTCATTTATTTTTTAATTATTTTTTATTTATTTATGCTAATGCTAAAATGCAACTAAAAATTGAAAGTCCCAAAATAAAACTAAAACTAAGAAAATAAACCTAAAAATAGAATGAAAAATGAAATGATCTACTAAAAATGCAAACTACTCCTAAATACATGACCTAAAATACAAACTTCTCACACATCCACATAACATACACATAGTCACACACAACTCCCCTATGCTTAGACAAAGGATTGTCCTCAGTACAAGGACATAAGAATCAATGGGGAAGAAAAAGAAGTACTAAAAAGGAGCAAGAGAGGGAGAAGAATGAAGGTGGGGTTGGGAAATACACCAGTCACACCAATCTCTAAACAATCCATAAAGTCTTAAAGTGTTCGTTCTGGGAAGAAATCATCCCATGGAGCTCATCATACCGCTCCTAAAGTCTTGAAATATAAGCTCAGAGGGATGCTTGCTTCTCATGGACTGACTAAAGGGTAGCATGCAAACTAGCACAATCAGAAGAGGATGACGGTTGGGATGAACTAGAAGACCTTAGGTGAGGAGGGGGAGAAGGTGGTGTAGGTTGTGACAACTCGTTGTCACCTAGTAAAAACTAAAGATTGTCCCTGTTCAAGGGAGTGGTTGGGTCAATGTTAGGGAGAGGCATGAGACAGTTCCCATGATAAATCCAACAAACACGCCTAGTTCAAAAGCGACTAAGTTCAATAGCTTAAAACCAAGAACTCTATCAGTGGGGTTCGATTCTATTCCAACAGACCTTGCAATGGGGTAATGAGGCCCCCAATCACAATCATTTCTATAGAACTAGTGGTTGCACTATACAACTGATTGACTAAAAATGAACAGGGGTTAAGTTGGTCAACTTGAAGCATGCTATGCAGCAAATACAATTCAAATAGGTGAGGCACGTTCAAACTTTCCTCCCTAGCAAATAGACTACAAGTAAATAATCTCTGGGCTACTTGAATACAGGAGTTTCTAATAATTGCACCTTTAGAGTTGCTTGTACCACACCTATAATCCCCATAAATGTCATCCCAAAAGCATTTGGGTTAAAGTCTCTGGGGGCATGGCGATAAGGTAAGTCCATACTTCGTGGAAAATCAAATACGCTATTAAAAGCACTTAAATGAAGCTCACAAAACTTTTACAGATAGAAGGAAATATATCCTTCTTGACAACAAGGGCCACTCATCACCTTACCATGTAATATACTCAAAAACTCAATAGTGAGGTCTCGATATGTGTGGTCCCTAATCTCTAAAATTAAACCATACCTTCCCCAGCAAACAACCAATGTATGTCATCAAAAAAAACCAGTCAAGTTAAGAAATCTTAGTCATAGTAACGAGTAGCAACAACTAAGTTACTAATCAAAACATTGTACCTAGCAATATGTTCAAGATGTGTTAAACCAAAGAGGGTTAAGAATATTACCTTGGTTTCTTACGTTGGTGGAGGTTTAGGAGGTTCGGGATGTGCATTGTGGCATTTGACTTGATGCCCCTGCCTCTTAAGTGGTGCTTGCCTTCCTCCTGGTTGCCATAGCAATGGAGAGTGGATATATATGAAAGCTCTAAACATTGACTAAGTGGAAATGGGAAGAAAATTAGTCAAAAATGAAAACACTGTGAAACGAAGATGAATAGGCAAGAAATATGGAGGAAAATGAGAAAATGGGAAGAATGGAGGGTGAAGTTCAGTTATTGAAGGTTTGGGTATGAAAACCATTGAATGTGAGAGAAAGAAAGCAAGAAAAGGGAAATATAAAGTAGATTTAGAGTGGAAGTGAAGAAAATAAGAAGAAATGACAGAAATTTGATGAAAAATAAGTAAAAATTAACGGTTTAGAAGTGGGTGGTTATGGAGGTTTTAGAGAGAGAAGGAGAAAGTTTAGAGAGAGAGTGAGTCGAAGGGTTGAAGAAGATGAAATGTTTTCAAGTCAAAGAGCATGAAAAACTCTCGAACGAGGATGGAGAGACTCACCATGGACGGTGGGATCCACCGCATACCAACCGTGGTGAGCTTTGGTTTAGCATTTTTTTGGAATTTCATGACTAAGACCCTACGGACTGAGCTAGGCACTACTGGGGCTACATGGTGGCTGTTGGCTGGAGTGCATAAAACTCTCTTATTTTTTTCCATGTTTTTTTCCTTCTCTTTCTTTTTTACCTCTTTTTCTCTTTTTTTTTCTTTTTTTTAAATTGAAAAACAAGAATTGCATTATATACAATCAATGAACAAAAAACTAGGAAAGGAAAAACTTGGGTTGCCGCATAATAAGCGCTCTTTTAGAGTCAGGAGCTCGACCGTCTCTTCTAGGAGGGCTTAAGGTCAGAAAGAGTGTGGACAGTGAACTTGTCACTGGGTTCCCCAATATCTCCTGACTTTCCTTTATTATGCACCTTGAAGTCGAACTGTTATACTAGAAGGTACCATCTCTAAACCTTGGGATAGAGGCCCTTCTTTACCATCAAGTGTCGCTACTTATCATGTTCTATATACAAAACACATTTGTACTGAGAGCCATTAGATGGGCCACTACCAAACTCAACTCTTAAGTCAAGATCACACTTAACATCATCAATAAAAGGCATAGACTATACCACTTAAGCATACATGCAACAATCGATCATGGAAACATCATTAGTAGCATATGGTTCATCCTTGGTTATGGTAGGTGGCACAAGTGCGTTAAATTCCGCCGTAGCATAATCAAGGTTAAGGCCTTTAGAAGTAACACATTTAAACACAAAACGGCCAACATGCCACCAGTCATCAAATAAGCCAACCCCATAAAAATCCGAATCTTCTTTAAAAGTAGAAAAACGAGAGAGGAAATTTTTGTTTTCAAACAAAGCAAATTCAACATGATAATCTCCCACGTGAAATGTTAATCAGCCGCTTCTCACATCAACCTTGCAACCTAAAGTGGCTAAGAAGGGTCTCCCTAGAATAATCTATGCATACATGTCCATAACCATACCTAAGATGATAAAGTTATCAAGCACATAAAAATCAACTACTTTTACGAGAACATTCTCCAAAATACCCAAAGAGCACTTTGCAAAACCATCCTTGAATTGACGTAAAATAGGTGTTAGTAAACTCAACCAAACCAGGCTTCTAGGAAATAGAATGTGGTATAAGTCCCACACTTACACCTAGATCATATAAGGCCCCATCAATCATCACCATATCAACTATACAAGGAATAGAGAAGCTGCCTAGATCTTTAAGCTTAAGCGCAAACTCTCTAGGTACCAACACATTACTCACCCCTTCAAATGGTAGGATCTCAATCTCAATATTTTTCACCTCAGTCTTGGTTCTAGGCACTTGTTTACCCTCCTTAAACTCTATATCCTTAGAATCCTCTAACCCTCCTTTCAATGTAACAAATTACACTGCTCATGGGGATTTGACTCGGGTTGATGAAGAGGTAGCATGTTGGGCAATTTGAGCTTCCGGTATCTTATCATGAGTAGTAAGCACATCAACCTTAAAGGCTAACTGCTTAATGTACTAATCTTTCTTCTGCTGTACTAACAGCATGCTCTCCATCATATGCTCTAAATTGGATTTTTGAGGTGCTTTTTGAGGGTAAGGTGGCCTTTGAAATCCAGGGGGTGGTCTAAATTTCATTTGAGGCATAGTCGGGGCATTAGACCTATAGAAGAAATTAAGGTGATTCCTCTAACCAAGATTGTATGTGCTAGAGAATGGGTCATTGGTCAGTGTAGGGTTATAGGTATTGGGATAATTGCCTGAGTCCCTAGTATCTTGGGTAATTGGCCTCTGGACTTGATAATTCACAGTCAAATGATCAATAGACCCATATATTTTATATGATAGAGAACATGTACTTGAACTAATAAAAGTAATATTCAATCGCCCTACCCTTTGAAATGGAATCCACTTTAGTGGGAAGCATAGAGATAGCATCAAGTTCTAACTTACCTCGATCCTTCTTGGGTTGGCTTCTCTTGGTGGACCGCTGGTAGTTATTAAGTGTCATTTCCTCAACAAGGTTGTAAGCCTCATCTTCCGTCTTGTTTACAAGAGTGCCACCTGTCCTCTCATCCATAGTAGAACTCACCGGTTGAGTGATTCCATTGTAAAAGGCTTACAATATCATCCATTATTGAAGCCCATAATGTGGGCATAGCCTCAATAAGACCTTAAACAACTCCCAAGTTTCATATAGCTACTAGTCTTCCCTTTGAGCGAAGGTGGTGATTTGGTTTCTTAGACTTGCCATCATGCTTGGAGGAAAGAATTTTGCAATAAAAACCTTGGTAAGCTTGTCCCATGTTATGAGGCATCCGGAAGGTAAAGAATAAAGCCAAGCTCTCGCCTTATCCCTAAGTGAAAGGGAAATAACTGTAATCGAATGGCATCGGCAGAGATTCCATTGAGCTTCAATATATTGGATACCTCTAAGAATATCGAGAAGTGTAACTTGGGATCTTCTAACTAGGTGCCTCCAAATTGGGATTGTTGCACCATAGAAATAAGAGCTGGCTTGAGCTCAAAATTATGGGCTTACACATTTGGTCGATCAATACTCAAGGCAATGCGTTGGACTCCTGGCGTAACAAAATCCTAAAGTGTCCTTCTTTGCTCATCTCTTTCTCCCGTCACGTTGAAGAGGCTTCTTGAGCTTTGCCTCTTTGCTCCTCTAACTTTAACTTCTTCCTCTTAGAGCGAAATGTCCTTTCTATTTCTAGATTGAATTCAAATAGAAAAGGACTTCACATATAAGTGGAGAAATCCTGCAAAGATCACCACAAAACACTACAACTATAAATCAAAAATTATAAAGAAAAAGACAAACGTAAAAATGACTAGTCAATCTAAATAAGCGACTTAATATCCACAAACTGGTCCCCAACAACAACATAAAAGACTTGACACTTTCGCAAGTGCATAGGTGTTGTAGTTAGTTTAAATATCATTCCTACATAGTCCAAATGTAATCTATTGAGTTTTGACCTATTATAGAAGGCTAAGAAAACAAATTCCAATGGGCTATTTCAGGTATTGCTATTTAACTATCGGGAAATTTAATCAAATTAAAAACATCTAGGGAATTGTCTTGCCTTGCAAAGAGTTGGATCGTTGGACTTAAATATGCACTTAACCTAGATCTGGATGATTCAAAGGAGTGCAATCAAAATAAAAATTCAATATTTTCTTTCGAAACAAACTAAATTGCCTAAACTAATCCAATTAACTTTCTTTCAAATGTCCTTATTTTAGTCTTGGTTACAGATTTCTGATTGCTAGGATTTTCTCTTAAGAAACAATTCTCTATCAAGAATCATTGGATTAAGTTCTAGCTTGTTATTCTAATAGTGAGTTTCTACTTTCAATACTTACACTCAACTATCTAGTATAAACAAGCAAATCCAGCTAAAAATTTACTCACGACAGTTCATTCACAAGATAGAATTCAATTATACCAACCTAGATAAAGTACAAATAATGACAATTAAAGATCCAAAATTAGTCCTTTAACTAACAAGTCCATAGATTGAATAAAACAACTTAAACATAATTGAAATTAACATCTAAACAAGACTTTAAGAAGATATTAGAAGGAAAAAAAATCTTAGCAACAATGGTAGTCTTCAATGGTTTCCTAATCTCCAAGCCTCTAAGTTCCAATCCTCCACTTCAATTCCATCTCTTGCTTTAAAGAAAACTTAAAAATCTTAAAACTAATGATAGAAATGAGATAAAGATCACTGATAGATGTCCTGGCTCTCTTTCTTCTGCAGCTGAGAAACCCATTTTAAGCACAAACTCGGCCGTTCTCAACCATAAGATGAAGAAAGATGAAGAGGCAAGCAGTCTGAAGCTCACCACGAACCATGGCCTTCACCACAGAGCGTTCGTGGTTGCCTCTATCTCAAAAGTCTCTCACTTCTCTTTTCCTCCACGAGCATTGTGACTTAGGGGCACCCATGGGAGTCAAATCATATTTGATTGGGGTCAAAGTATGGGCCCAAAAACCTGCAAAAGGGAGAAAAGAGCTATACCCAAGCGAAAACAAGAATATGAGTGTAGATTATGACATAATGTTCATAATTCTCCTCAAAAACGTAGCAAAATGAACTCAAAATGAACTCAAAATGATGTATACTCTAAGCATTTATCACTGCACCACAGCCTGCATGGCCTCCTCGGCCCCTTCCACAGTTGCGTCCTTCGTCGCGAGCGATCTAGCCAGGTGGGTATCCTACTAACNNGTATTTGATTTTTCGTCACGTTAAATCACCACCTTTTGTCGTTTTCTTCTTGTATAATCACAGTATTGCATATCATATCAAGACTAGAAAAAAGCTTTTGGGAGAGAATTTGACCCTTAGTTTGAGAAAATTT
>NCQV01108903.1:3904-13910 GCA_002740545.1 Lophocereus schottii | reverse complement strand
AAAATTGATGGCACTTATCTCCTTTATATATTTGAACTATCTTCTCAGCTGCTCCACACTCGCACCCTTTGCAAGTGAACATCGGTTCTTTCACATGGTTATTTTGGTCATTCCACAAATTGATTAATTTGTAGAATTCTCCGATGCCATATGTTCCTTGTTTGCAATTTGCTAAAGCTGCCTTAAGTTGATGTATCTCAAGCAAATTTGCTACTGAATATCTTTTCTTCAAATCTTCCCACATTCCAAAAGTCGTTTCTATTTATGCCACACTAAAATGGAGTTTTTATTGATTATCTTGTGGATCCACTAGTATATAATTGAATTTACCATGTCCCATGCATCTGCTTCAAAAAAATCTTGATCTTCCGTTTCTTCAGGCCACTTTAGCATTCCATCAATGACCCCTAATTAATTTTTTTTCCTTTAATGCATTTCATACTGCTCTTTCCTATAACCCCTATGCCACATAATGGCTGTAGGCCTCCTAAAAGAAGACATTTGTAGAAATCAAAGTTGAATAAATTTTAAGAGAAATACATGAAAACGTGATCAATATTTTAGAATATTATTATGATTCAGGAGAAAATAAGAGTATCTACTCAATACTGCAATGGAAGTGTGTTGAATCAAGAACAGATAGTAAATGTCTTCGTTATGGCCACTTTATTCTATCTCCACTGATGAAAGGTCAAGCTGACACACTGGGCTTTGCGATGCGAAGAGTTTTGCTTGGAGAAATAGAAGGAAATCATAATTTTTGCTATCAAATACGACTGCTGTAATCAGCAACCCTAGAACTTCTGATGGATGTAAATAGTATGTCGAGTGTGGTTCGATAACTAACCTATTTTTATCTTATCCTAACATGATTGTAGGAATATTGAATTTAACAGGATACAATGTCTTTAATACCATGAAAAATCACAAGTAAATTTTGAAGGAACAAAAAGTGTTGTATATTTCTTTTTCCTCACCTTATTCATGACCATGATCATTGCATACATACATCAGCATACACACGCCACACCCTATATACAATTCCCAACTTGCTACCTAAGTTTCTACCAAAAAATACAATATTTGGAAACATTAACAAATCCCAAAGTATTAGATATTTTGTTTCCTAACAGTGCCATATCATAATTGATTATCTTACTATTAGACAATAGTCGCTAAGATCTCTTTACCTATCTTCCATCACACTCCAGTTTGTGTGTATCCGTTAAGCTCAAACACCTAAGCCTTGCAAATGAGTCATTCATTTTGAGTATGGATCAATCAAGTTTGGGTCGCGTCTTTTACGATCAAGGGATATTTTGGGTTGGTTTCATTTAGGTCAGGTGACTTTTGTTTGGGTTGCCTTCGGGTCAACTAGTTTTTGGTTCAATAAGCTTTTCATGAAAAAATTGAGCAAATTTGTTAGAAATTTTGGGTTGAGTATGATTTAGTTCGACTAAGTTAGGTTTCGAGCCAGTTTCATGTGGGCCTATTTTAGATAGTAGGTGGAGTATGGATCTAGGTTATTCGATTCGAGTTTGAATTTAGTTTTTCCATGTCTACAAACACCGCATGTAACATAAAAGTGTTAACTTTAGGTTGCTCTAGCAATTTGGGGATGCATAAAGATATAAGCCTAGGAGCATGATTAGTGGCATATGTAAGCAAGAGATTCTTTAGGTACTTGTCTTGTCCTTTGATTAAACATAGTAGAGGTAAAAGATATAGGCAAGTTTAAAGAGTATGAAACACCTGAAGCAATGGCGTATAGATGTTAACACATAAGGATTTGTAGTTAGTAGCATATGAAAGCAACAAACTCATCTTGATCTGTCATTACCTCCTTGATTATCCACTTGTTCTACACAAATGTGTAGTTAGTGGCATATGAAAGCAACAAATTTGTGCAAGATGATTGTAATTTATGCTCTCTTCCTATTTAATTATGATCCTGTTGAACCCGTTTTTTAGTTCATCATGACCAATGTAAATAATTTAGAAGCTTATATGCATATGTTAATTCATGATTAATCACGTTACCGACTTTTCTTACGTAGATTCTCATGTGCCTTTTATTGCAGTTTTAATATTATTTAATAAAACCTCAATAAGTGGTTTTAGAAAGTGTCTTAACATAAAACAATCCATAATTCTAGACCTTGTCATCTTAACTTCCTCTCTTTTTAGCTATCTTCTAGTTTGGGGATGGGTGGCCTTGGATGTATGCATATGGTATGAATTATAAGGGAATTTTTATTTTTAAGGCATTGTTGTTGTTTTTCTGGTGGTTTGAGATGTTTTTCTCTTTTGCATTGTTTATCATTTAAAATGGATAGGGTTTAATGGGTTTAGTGGTTAGATTTTATCACTAATGTGATTTACTTTGCCCATTATTAGTGATCTTTGGGTTGTGTGAACTCTGAAGTTAATATGATGTTGCATGGTATTTTTTTTTAAGGATATTAGAATATTTACGATATGAGTTTAGTAAAGAAGTCTCCTATGAAACCTTGGAAAAAAAAAAAGAGATTAGTAATACCAGAAAAGGGGGGCAAGTGGGCAAACCCTAAGATTTAAACTCTTTCTTTTCCGACTCTCTTCCTTTCCCCCACTCTCTCCTCACAGCACCCCCCTCACGGCATCTCTCTCTCTTCGCCCCTCCCTCCACCCTCTTTTGTTCTCTTTATAAGTACTTCAAGCCCTAGTGACCACAGCCGCAAGTGCACGAGTAGTAGTAGTATAGACAAAAAGATCACTCCTTAGGGACCAATGTAATCTATCGAGCTTTGTCATCAAAATATGCAAAGTAAAATTCTAATTCAAGGGGTTTCGATTTAATAACTTCTAATTCACTAATTTTAAATCAATTAAGGAGAAATGCCTAAGAATTCATGCAGTTATAAAACTTGATTGGATCAAAATGATAAGCATGTGCTTTTCTCTAATCGATTAATTTCGAAGAATTGCAATCTTTCCAAGAATTTAGTCTATTCTTTCGAAATCAACCAAATTTGCCTAAACTAAGCAAAAGTCGTTCCTTCAAATTAATTTGTCTTAATCCAAGTTGAATATATTCGATTACACTGTAGTCCTCCTAACATGCAAATCTCTCTTTGGAGACATCGTTATGTCAGGTTTTATAAGCAGTCTAATAATCAAATGTCACCTTTCAGTTTTTCACTCAATTGTTGTAAGTATGCAACCAAACTTGTTAGTAAATTCCACTAGTATACGGATTATCATTGCAACACTTACGGACATCGATCCACAGAGATGGTATATAAAATTAGGTTGTTAGATTAAACATAAACCGAGATGATTAAATAACATTAGCTGCTTACATTCTAAGAACCTCAGAATAAAATACATAACTAAAAAAGGAGCCCATAATCTACAACTATACAACATCTATGCTAATCCAACCTAAAAATTAACATATTGAAAACCTACTGTACTAAACTACTAATCAAGTCACAAAAATGAAATCTAAAGGATGTGAAATAGGCAAGTAGGAAAAAAAATCAGGGGCAACAAGGGAGGGAGAATGCTATTCAAACCTCAGGCCAATTATTTACAATTTCAATACCAGTACCCAGAACTCCACTTGAAGTTAACCAAAGGAGAATCAATTAAACCAAACTTGATAGTGTAAAATCAGTTCTAAAATCGAAAAGAAAATAGAATGAAAAGCAAAACGAAATTTTGTAAAACTAACCTGCTACCCTAATCTGCTACTCTATCCTCTACTCCACTCCTAATCTGCTTCGACCTCCATTAAAAGCTCCGTCCTTCAACCCCTTCATTGCTAGTTCGCTCCCTCTATTTCGACCCACCATTAAAGGCTCCAAAGAACGCCGTCCTCTTCTCCCTTTGATTGCCTCTTAAATTATTGCTTGTAACTGACGGATTAATGATGGTGATGATGATGGATTAAATGGTATGAGGAGAGATGGAGTAACGGATGGGAAGGAGGGAGAAGAAGCACAGCAAGCATGCCTTGATGAGCAATGGCCAAATGTGACAATGAAGCAATGAATGTGATCAAAGATAAAAGAGCAGAGCGAGAGAGACAGACGCCATCGCTGTTGATGATGGATGAAGATGAAAGGACCAATGGTTACATTCCCCTATTTTTCTCTCTCTGTTACGGGTTCTCTGGGCTCCATTCTGGTCGAGAGAACGAGGAAGAAAGGGGATGGGGGGTAGCCAGCATGTGCCTCACGCGTGCCTGTTAAGTGACCGAACAGGCTGTAGATGGAGGTTCGAATTGGGTCGGCCAAATGAAGGAAAAAGGAGAAAGAAAAGAAGAGAGAAAAGGGAAGAAAGGGTGGCTGGGCTCAGGTCTGGGCCGCTGCTTGGGCCTAATTCTGGACCTGTTCTTGAGTTCTCTTTCTTCTCTTTTTTTTCTAAACAATTTATTTGTTCCTCAAATTTCTTAAATTCCTACAAAACAAATAAAATGACATTAAAATTCCAAATTAATNNTTTATTTTGAGCAAATATTAGATAATAAAGGGTACAAAAATAATATATTTTGAGGCTAGACAAATACCCCTACACCTAAGTTTTACTCATCCTCGAATAAAACAAAGTAAAAATCCTAGAAAAAGAAAATAAAACCCTAACTCACTTTCGTAGGAATCACGGTTGCACTTAGTGCGTGCAATGAGCCATTTAAACCCCTAGGTACCTTAGTGGACGGGGAAGGTCTCATGAGGGTTTGTACTCGTGAAATCTGTAAAAGAAAATAAAAAAGGAAAAGAGAGATAGAAATAGAAAAATAGTTTGAATTTACAAACATAAGCATACAAGGGAGAAGCATGTGCACATTCTAACTAACCAAATCACCCATGCAGCAAAGATATTGGCTTGCATATAAATAAAATGTACTCATTAAGGTTTTTTACCTCATGGATGACATCAAAGTGCTAAATTTTCACCCAACCGTACATCAAAACTTTGAATCTGTCCCAGTGCTAGTGTGCAAGTGCATCATCACCCTAGGGCTTAGGTTTACCAGAATCAAACTCGATCCTATTTGGCTGACACAAACTTTATTATTGACTTGTTAATATAGGAAGCAAGCTTTCCCAGTAGCAGTATTACCTCAAAGCGTAACACCCAGTAGCACATGCCTTAAAGGGTAATGGCCAATGACGCATGCCTCAAAGGGATACTTGTCATTCCAAATCTTATTTCATTTCCTTTTGTTTTTCTTCTTGTTTAATTATCGTTTGTTTTGTTTTGTTTTGTTTTGTTTTTTAGAATGCAAACAAAAACCAAAGTAATCGTGTCAAAGACAAGTGGGAGAGTCAATCATCGAAGACTAAGACCTTAAGATAATGATGAGGGGATAAATAAGGATTGAATTACACATTAATATTGAATAATTAGGGTCAGAATTAGTGCTTAGAATGACACACTAAGGACGAAGACCTATCATACATATCACGCTGATACATAAGCTAATAGCCAAAGTACAGGGGATTTAAGCTGATCAGAATAGTACGAAGCTTTCCCAAAAACAAAACAAAAATCTTTTTAGACTTTCAAATTTCGCAATTTTTTAAAAATTTTTAAAGTTCTTCAAAGTTTGCCTACCCCCACATTTAAATCTCACAATGTTCTTATTAGGAGTGGGAAAAAACATAAAAGACTACCAAAAAGAAAAATAAATATACAAAAGGGAAAGGAGACTCAAAAAAGAGAAAAAAACAAGACTCTAAAACGCAAAAAGAAAATAATAAAAATAAAACAAAGCAATAAATATATTTAAACCAAAAAAAAAGAGGAGATAAAGAGGAACGTTTATATCAGGTCAGGTGTAAAAAAACACCTAAGCTATGCCTTCCTTATGATCAAGGAATTCATAGAGCATCAGCCGCTCCATATCAAAATGAGCATTGCTACTCAAATCAAAACCCATTAACGCACGAAGTAGCTTATCAAATAGGTAAGAACAACTCTCTATAAGAGTCTGCCAAAAAGAGTACATCCACTGTGGTAATGCAGTGTAGGTAAGGACCCACTTCAACTTATCAAACTGTTGAGCCCAATCAGAAAGTAGATATAAGTACGTAAAGGTAGCCAACAAGTGGGTAATCGGCCTAGAAAGTATGTCATCATGAATTAGCAGTTTAGGCAAAATAGTGGATGCAAATTCCACAAGTCTGTCAGTATCAAAACGTGCATGAGTCTGGTCTGAAGCAAAATTCTTAGTGGCAATGCTCTCAGACTCAAAAAATACAGACTTGCAATTTTTAAAAAGGAGGTTAGTTTGGATGGGGTCAACAGAAAAAGATTCATACTCAGCACATTGATCCACATCCAAACTCACATTGACATGAAAAAGATTCATATTCTATAATATGAATATCATCATTAAAGTCCATATCAGTGGGCTCAACTCCCTCATCACATGACTACTGTGAAATATCATCCGAGTTATCTAAATCATGAGGCTCAACTTCATTCGTGATGCAAATATCTAACTCAGTAGGTCCCTCAAGGTCTTCATCTACCCAAAACTCACAAAAGTCATTCAAAGTGGTGGGAGGGTCAAAGGAAACTAGGACAACCTTAATGACATCTTTATGTGAGCTAATCTAGGGCACAAGGTCTTGCGATACAGACGTGGGGAGGCTACTCTCTTACTCTAGGCTAGGCAAAAGCATAACATCTTACAAATTGGACCTAGAGTGATAAGAGAGCTTAAAATCATCATAGAGACTAACTTCGAGTTTAGGGGATCCTAAACTAGAGTCAAACTCACTACAATTCTCCCTACTATGATTAAAACAGTTAAAATATTTAGCAATTCTCTCTTTCATAATCTCTCCATTTTATCAATCAATTCATTAATCGTTTTTACAACACTTGCACATATAGCATCCACATAATCACAATATGGACAATTACAAGCTTCGTGATAAGAAGACTCACAATATTCACTCAAAACAGGAGACACATAAGAATGAAATGGGGCATATGAGTGCATAAAGTAGTCTTGATGGGAAGGATTAGCATGAAAAACGGTCTCGTCATAAGTTGGGTATCTAAAATTCTTTTTAGCTTGTTCTAACGTATAAGTATCCTAAGCCAATTTTTCAAAGAATTCCCATACCTTATCTTGAGTTTTAGATAATAATCCTGTTAAACCTCCAGGGCAAATAGACTCAACATAACCCTAGACACAAAATTTAGACCCACAGTGATGACGTCACAAATTTTTCATTATTCAAAATTTTGAGTCAATTGAGCACAATAATCATTAAGTCGCGAAAGATAACTCTAGAAAGATTCATGCTCGAATTGTGGAAAATTAAAAATTGGCATTCTTCAATCCTCTTTTCCTTAAGTTTAAGAATTTTTCAATTTTTTTGGATTTTTAAATTTTTTCCCTTTTTTTTGGATATTGTTTTCCTATTATTGAAAGAAAAAGTTAAAGGAAAAATAATGACTCCATAAACTAATGACTAAAACTAAGACAGGACACCTAAATAATTAAGTTAATAAAATAAACTAACAAAAAGGAAACCATATGACCAAAAGAAAAGAAAGGCCAAAAAGACTCAAACATCAAAACGTAACCTAATACAAAAAATAGAAAAGAAGCACACACACAAAGCATGTGCACTATTTTCTTAAATCAAAAATTTAAAACAAAATTAAAGCTAAATAAAATTCCAAATTTAGAACTCCATATACAGGAAATTTAACACTATCATAGGGAACATAAATATATTTTTTTTGATTTTTTTCTATTCCCAAACAGTGCAGAAAAATACAAATAGGAAATTAACTCCAAAAATCACAGAAAAATCTACACAATTCTAAAAATTGTAGAAAAATTCACACAAACTATAAAAATATGGAGAATCTAGATAAATATCAGAACAGAAAAGCTCACCCCAGACATGCTCCAAATACTTGAAACAGATTCTGGAAATGGGAAATAAACTACACTGGTGTATTCTTTTTGCTTTTCTGATTTTGCTCTTGTTTTTATTTTCTGCACAAAAACTAAAGCAATTAGAATTGTTTTTTTTTTGGCAGGGAAATAATCAAGACACATAAAAACTAAATCAACACAAAACAAAAAACAAAATCAAAATCTAATTCAAATCATAAAAATGATAAAATCTAAACTAAAAATAAAGAATATGAAAACGAAAATGACTCAAACAACTAAATTACGACTCGACTACGAAACCTAATTTCATGACGCCAGCCCCGGCAATGGTTTCAAAAGATTATTAGTAAATTCCGCAAGTATACAGATTATCATTGTAACACTGATGGGTATCGATCCACGGAGATGGTATATGAAATTAGGTTGCTAGATTAAACTTAAACTGAGATGATTAAATAACATTAGTTGTTTACATTATAAGAACCTCATAATAAAATACATAACTAAACAGAAGAGCCCAAAATCTGCAACCATACAACATCTATGCTAATCAAATCTAAAAATAAACTTATTAAAAACCTACTGTACTAAACTACTAATCAAGTCACTCAATTAAATCTAAAGGATGTGATATAGACAAGTAGGATAAAAATTAGGAGCAACAAGGGATGGAGAATGCTATTTGAACCTCAAGCCAATTATTTACAATTTCAATACGTAAACCTAGAATTCCACTTGAATTTAATCAAAGGAGCATCAATTAAACCAAACTTGATAGTCTAAAATCAGATCTGAAATTGAAAAGAAAACAAAATGAAAAGCAAAATGAAATTTTGTAAAACTAAACTACTACCATGATCTACTACTTTATCCCCTACTCCCCTCCTAATTTGTGTTAACCTCCATTAAAAACTCCATCCTTCAGGCCCTTCGTTGTCGGTTCGTTCCCTCTGTTTCGACCCACCATTAAAGGCCCCGAAGAACACCATCCTCATCTCCCTTGGATTGTCCCTTAAATTATTGCTTGTAACTGATGGATTAATGAGGGTGATGATGATGGATTAAATGGTAAGAGGAGAGATGTAGTAACGGATGGGAGGAAGAAGAGGCACAGCAAGCATGGCCTCTTTTTGGATATGAAACCAATGAAGAAGATGAGAAAAAGGGATGGGTAACAGCCGAATGTGACAATGAAGCACTGAATGTGATGAATGGCGAAAGAGGAGAGAGAAAGAGAGAGAGAGACAGACACCATGGCTGCTGCTGATGATGGAGGAAGATGAAAGGATGAACGGCTGCGGCCCCCTACTCTGCTCTCTCTATTACGGGTTCTTTGGGCTCCGTTCTGGTCGAGCGAATGAGGAAGAAAGGGAAGGGGGGTAGCTGGCACATGCCTCATGCATGCCTATTAAGTAAGAGAACAGGCTATAGATGGAGGGCTGAACTGGGCAAGCCCAACAAAGGAAAAAAAAAAGAAAGAAAAAGAGAGAGAAAAGGGAAGGAAGGGTGGTTGGGCTCAAGTTTGGGCCGCTGCTTGGGCCTGGTTCTAGACTTGTTCTTGAGTTCTCTTTTCTTCTCTTTCTTTTCCCAAACAATTTATTTATTCTCCAAAATTCTCAAATTCCTACAAAACAAATAAAACAATATTAAAATTTTAAATTAATAATTTATTTCGAGCAAAAATTAGATAATAAAGGGCACAGAAATACATATTTCTAGGTTGAATATCACTTGATAGAATGAAATCAAACCAATCATGAAATAAGCACAAGTCTATAGATTAAAACATGATCCAACTACACTTTCATAAGCCACTAAATCCCTAGACAAAATAAACTACTCACACATGATTAAAGATTCAATAACTAACCAACAGCTTGGTGAAATCTGAGAGGAAGTAGCTTGACTGAGATATCCTGTCAACCAAGGGCTTCAAACTACCTCAAAATCAAACACACACACACTCAAGATCTCTCACTAAAATAATAATCAAACTACAAATCTAAAAAGAATAAAATTTGAGAAAGAAAATGGACCATGCTATACTAGCCCTTTCTCCATTGTTGCTGAACGACACCTTTTTATAAACAAGTT
>NCQV01108895.1:25561-39000 GCA_002740545.1 Lophocereus schottii | reverse complement strand
CCCTAGCGGCCTCTAAGTCAAGGTTTAAAGTCAGCCCACATAGCTTGATGCTTATGTTCTACAAGAAGATGACATGGTTCTCCAAAGACAACCCTAAAAGGAGACATGCCTAAAGGGCTCTTAAAAGTTGTTCTATAAGTCTAGAGAGTATTAATGAGCTTAAATTCCCAGTCCTTATGGTTTCTACTCATTGTCCTTTCCAAAATCTATTTAAGTCCTTTCCAAAATCTATTTAATTTACCTATTAGAAATCTCTACTTGCCCATTAGTTTGGGATGATAGGTGGTGGTTAAACAATGAATGATGGAGTACTTTTTCAATAATGCATCAAAAGAACGACTATCAAAATGAGTACCTGATCACTAATAATAGCCCTGGGCATGCCATATGCAGGGTAAAGCTTTTCCCTTAGGAGCTTGACAATGACTCGAGTCTCGGTTGTCCTATGCACAGCCTACGCTCATTTAAACACATAGTCTATAATAAGGAGAACATACTCATTCCCAAAAGAAGAACGAAACGTTCCAATAAAATCAATCCCGTAGATATCAAAGATCTCAACAATAATTATAGGATTAAGGGGCATCACATCTCTCCTACTGATTCTCCCAAACTGTTGACACTTTAGGCAACTTTGACAATACAAATGGGCATCTTTGAACAAGGTAGGCGAATACACTGAAGGACTTGGGCAGCTGTTTTCTTCACACTGAAATGGCCCCCACAAGATTGATCAAGATAAAAAAGAAAGGACACCTCTAATCTCATTGTCAGGGATACAGCTCCTAAAAATCTGATCTAAACAATATTTGACCAAGTAAGGGTCATCCCAATAGAGAAATTTTACAAGATAAAAGAATCTTTCCTTATCATGCTTACTCCAACATAGGGGTATCTCATTGATCAGGAGGCAATTTACAATGTCAGCATATAATTGCTCATATTGAACCATAAGTAGCTGCTCATCAAGGAAGCACTCACATATGGGAGACTCAGTCTTTTTTACGCAATGATCTGAGATAAGTGGTCATCAACCATGTTCTCAAAACCCTTTCTATCCCAAATCTCACAATCAAATTGCTGCAATAGAAAAATCCACCTAAGTAATTTATGTTTTGCATCCTTCTTGGGGAAGATATGCTTTGGTGCAGCATGGTCAATATGAACTATCACATGAGATGAAATCAAGTGGGGCTGAAATTTTTCAAAATCAAACACAACTACCAAAAACTCTTTTTCAGCAATAGTGTAGTCTAACTGGGCCTCATTTAGAGTACGACTCGAATAATGTATAACATAAGGTTTCCTATATACACGTTGTCTTAAGATAACCCATACAACATAGTCAAAAGCATCAGACATCAGCTCAAAGGGCTCTCCCTAGATAGGGGGTGTAAGATAGGGGTGGAAGTCAAGGCTTCCTTTAGCCTATTAACGGCCTTTAAACACTCCTCAGAGAAGTGAAAAGGCACATCTTTGTCTGAAAGGTTGGCAAAGGGCTTAGTAATTTTACTAGAATCCTGAATAAATTGCTTATAAAAGCTTGCATGCCCTAAAAATGACCTAATATCTTTCACACAAGTGGGAGGGGCGAGATTAGGAATTGAAGCAATTTTTGCTTTATCAATTTCAATCCTATAATGTGAAATCACACTAGAGGGAGGGCAGAAACAGAGTCTAATTATCCCACCTTCTTGATATGCATCTATATTTCAAGTACTTCAATACTTGACTTTTTTTTATTAAAAACAAATTTACAACATACGAGATTTGGGACGATCAACATATTTCATGGTTCTGGTAGGAACGGGATTCGACAAGATCCAAAAATTTGGTGGTTCCAGCAAGAACCAAGCTATAGTATGATTAAATAATTTTAATCAAAACTTGAATCGAACTTGAGATTTGGGTTTCACTTCACTCTTCTACAACGTCCTCTTGAACTTTCTGACACACCACTTCTTGTGATTAACCATGGAGAACCCAAAACCAAGTGTTGGAAATTTTAGCGGACATGAATCTTCTACACTCCATTGTTGGATTACATTGATATATTGTTGAAACTTATGCAGAAGATCGGATTTGGTTCTTAAATCACCTTCTTTGATTCTGTAAATTTGCACGAGGTCCTCCTCTACCTTTCTTTTAACTGTGTGTGTGTGTGCCTTCTCTCCTCATTTTTTTCTATGTTTCAAGCTCCTTTATACTAAATATAGAGAAAGATCTGAACAGTTGTCCAACTGCCTATGATGTAGTATGTGGAAACGTGGGAAAGATGATTGCTTTAAGTAACTTCCTCTTTTTGACTTTGTTCAGGTTCAAGGAATTTATAATTTACAACATTTGATTCCTTTATGACCACAAATGTGAACCATGTCACTAGTCATTGAATTCTATTTTATTATTATGATTAATGTCATGAGTATTTCATAGCTTGGCTTGGGTGTTTCTATTTAATACCACATCACGTGAGGCTATAGGTAGGATAGTGGGGGCTAATTTATTTTTATGTACTTTCTTTGATTTTTTTGATTGAATTTGATTGCCTAAAAAAAATAAAAAATTAGTGGTGGTCTCCACCTTACAATTACAAGAGATATCTTATCACCTAGCAGAATTAATCCCCCGTTTCAACTTGTAAATATTAGGCTATGACATACGACTTAATACAATTCAAAATAATGACAATTAAGGACATCTCTTGATTTGGCTCCACCATTTCTTTGACAATTCTAGTAATAAACTATGTATTGTCATTTATTTTGAATTTTGTAATAATTTTCCTCATTTGTGGCTTTCCCTTTGTTTTTCTTAAGAATCTTTAATTCTTCAAAATTTGACCGCCCTTTGTATAAGAGGAGGATGTTGAGCGTACAAGTATTATTTTTGGCATTGTAGATTTATAAAAAATCCACACTCAACACTTGCCCCCCGTGCATTGTTCGTGCTAGGGCTTTGATAGCATGAACGATGCACACATTTTATAAGCCTCTCTATCATTCATTAATTAGGCATGCCCCCTTTTTGGCAGAGGATAGTTAGCAATTATGGATGGGACTCTTGACAATAAAAGGACTCAATATCAAGATGGTCGAGAATGCAATTATGGACCTTATTATCGATGTTCAGGCTCCCTACAAAGTCTCAATGTAATTCCTTCCTCCACCTTGACATCTACCTTGGTTAGGAAAGTTAGAATTAAGCAAGGGACACTTTGTGAGACTATTTTAATGCCACTATTCTTGAGAAGGTCAACACTGAACGTCGCGAAGAAAAAAGACATCCTATTGATGATGAATTTTATCAAGCCTTATATAGGCTCCTTACTGTAAGAAGGAATTGGGAATTAACTTTTTAGTTTTGAGCCGCTCATCCTTTATGATAGGAGTGATGGAATGGACCAAATAAGTGCTTGTTTGTTTCGCAAACCGTTGAATCGAGCTGGCTTATTAAGTGTCATTGGTGTATCCTAATTTTTGTATCACTTTGACACAAATGTATGGTGGGCCTTTTGCGAACTTTGGGCTCGAGTATTCAATACTTTTCACCATAGTGCGGGTGAAGTTAGCATTTCACTTTATGACTTGGAGCGAATTGGAGGTTTACCCATTCTTGGAGCTATATATGAGGAGTTCTTAGCGCCAAATAAAGATTTGGCTAGCCATAATAAATATCCTGCTACAGTTGTTGAGTTGCTGCATATTCATGCTAAGTTATGTAGGTTTCACAAAGTTAATCATATTTAGTATGACCTCTGGTTGGACCACTTTTACCGAGAATACTTGGTCTACTTCGCGTATGAAGAACAAACGAATTCTGAGCAAGAGAAAGTTGATACAAAGAAAAGGAGCCTTATTCGCATTTCCCATCAAGAGCATATAGCAAACTTGAATGTCACTGTTGAGGGCGAACTCACTACTTTCTTAGCCCTTTGGTTGTGTCGCTTTGTCTTACCTCATGGGAAAGAAGTATAAGGCCGAAAACATTTGTAATGGCTGCATTGATGGCTTCTAGGCAGCGAATATCTTTAGCTCTAATGGTGCTTGGCTATATCTATCACGGCTTATGAGAGGCAGCAAGCCATCCAGGCTGGACATGTTTTCAGTAAATATCAAGATAGGTTGGTTAGCGGAGTTATTTCCTTGTTTATATCATTGTCACCTAGATAGCAACTATCCTGCTGACTTTCCCACCCTTATTCGTCATGTTGGATTGCATGGTAGCAAACTTTCTTTACCCCCGGCTCGACACGTTTTCAGGGATGGGAGATATCTTTCTCTTAGAGTTAGCTCTTATCATGAAAACTCTCGTAACTTTCGAGATGTGATTGACATGGGGTTACCAAATGAGGATTTTAAATTTCTTTTATTTATTCGGTCCTCTGTACTTCCTGCGCATGTTGGAGTCAAATTGCTTTTGGAGCCCTATTACCCCAATCGATTTGCTCGCCAATTTGGATTCGATGAAGGGGTTCCATCTAATTGCTTAAGCTTTACCAAAGCCCTCCGATAGCTTAGGAGTATAATAGAGCTTGCACATGCTCATGCTGTTCTTTAAAGGTGAGATACGAGGCTAAATTCTATGTTCCTCCTTCCTATTATAAAGAGTCTGTTTTAGGGATTACTATAGCTTGGGGACCAAAATCAGCACTCCTTATTTAAGTCAGTCAGTCAAAAAAGTTTGCCAGACTACAACGAATAAGAAAGAGCTTTTAACGAAAACTGTTAACATTATTAATCACCTATGCCCTCTCTGTGAGTTTGTTCCTAGGGTTGTTGAAACTCCAGGAGTTATGGGTGACAGTTATGCCAAGGGGAAACCTTTGGTATCATCCTCTAAAAGAGGAAAAACCAAGGTTTCTAGAGGCAATAAAAGGCCATAAAAAAAGAAGAATAAAAGGGCCGCCAACAATCAATCACCTACCATTGCAAATTCTCAGGATCAATCACCCATCGAGATAAACTTCAAGAAGGTTCATTATGAGCGACCCGATCATTATGATGATTCTGATATAAGAGATGGCACGGGATTTAATTTGCCTATCACAGACTTGGACACTCGTATTGAATAGAGAACTTTGAATCAATAAGATGCCCCATAGAAAAAAAATAGAAGTAGCCCTATATGAAGCACTTCTTGCTGCAGTAGAGCACCCTGATGTGACTCTTACTATTCCTATGCCTGACACTTTTGATGAGTTGGTTAAAGCCACATCTATTGAAAGCATCCCTGTTTCCTTAGTCTTTTTTGCAACTTGAAGGAAGATTAGGTCAAAGGGAGCATTCTCAAAGGAGTGAGGGTGATCAGTAGCGTTAATTCTAATCATGGCTCTGCTAGGGACTTGTTAGCTAGTGGAGCACAAGTTTCATAATCCTTTAGTGCGCTTCACTCCATGATTGACTGCTACAAGCTAGGTACAATAAAGATTTATTGGCTTTCTTACAAGATAGAGGAGATATTTGGCGTAGTTGAGACCGCTTCAAAGATTTAAGAAATACTGGATGTTGATTGGATTAAAGCTTTATCTGACGAAGATCTCATTTGTTTTTCTGAAATTGCTCATATTGAAGGTTAGCTCAATAACCTATCTAGTGAAACTTTAAAACTTAAGGTTGAGAAGCAAGAGATTTTGAGGGAGGGAGCGAATTCACAAAATACGAGAGGATTTAACTATCCAGCAGCAAAGTTTACTTAAGGCAGAGAGCAAGCCGAAATCCTCTCTATATTCGAAGAGAAGGGAAGCAGAACAGGTATAGGCGGACTTGATTGAAGCTGGACTTCCAAGCTACAGTATCTGAAGAAGGAGAAGGATCGTTTCAAGAATTTGATCGGCTTTGTAATCTCCTTTAATAATGTTTAGATTTTGTTTTGCTTTGTTAAATTCTTTTGTATTTATATCTCTAGCCTTCGGTCTATTTTGTAATGTACGATTTATGCTGTTGTAATAAAGCCTAAACGTCTCTTCCTTTTTCTCTTTTCCTACCTCCCCCCCTTTTTATCTTTTTTAAAAAATTTTGTTCTTATTCTCACCCCTTTTTTAATAAATAATAACGAAAACCAAAATAATTATACAACAAAGAGTAATTAGTAAATGATTCTCACTATAAACATCACATGACCACTTGTTACATCACTTGAATCTAAAATTTTTGACATATAGGGGAAAAGGAATTTATTTATTTTAATGGTTAGGTCTAACATGATGTCAGATTGCCTACATAACCCTTTTTTGAGGGATCAAGCCTTTTGTGGTTCAATGCAATTCAACTATCTAGAAACTTCAAGCAAAGAATTTCTTTGTAAATTTGCCATTGATGCAAGCATATCCAATTTGTCCATCATGATTTGACAGTTCATATGCCCCCATAGGAAAGACCTTGGTGATTACATAGGCGCTGTCCCATTTGGACTCAAATTTTCCTTGTGTCTTTCGATTGATGACAATAGGTCTCTTTATTGTTAAGACTAAATCACCAACACCAAATGAGTGAAACTTGACTCACCTGTTGAATGCACCAACCATTTAGGCTTGGTAGATTTCAAGCCTTTGTTGTGCCAATAATCGACGCTTATCTAATGCTTCCAGTTTGGCCAATTTAACTTGAGTATTGTCATCTGGATCTGTGAATTGCATAGCCACTCTTAGGGAAGCTAATTACACCTCGAGGGGTAGAACGACTTCCTAACCAAAAACCAAGTTATGGGGTGCACAACCAGTTGCAGCTCAAACTATGGTTGGATAAGCCTATAATGCTTCTGGTAGTCATTCATGCAAATCCCTTCTTGATCTTGAGACCATTTTCTTTAGGAGCTTGAAAAGCACTTTATTGAATGCCTCATCTCAACCATTTGACGATGGATTATAACCTAATTAGAACTGTGCCTGAACTTGTACTTTTCTGCAAGCCTTAGCATCACTTGATTTTTAAAGTAGAGGGAATTGTTTGAAAAGATTTTGTGTGTGACTCTATATCTGTCAATAAGATGGCTCCTGATGAAGTTAGTAGCTTGCTTTGCCTGCACTTCTCTTAATGAAAAAGCCTCAGCCACTTTAAGAAGTAATCTGTGGCTACTAAGCTGAATATATGGTCACAATAAAAAGATGGCTTAAAAGGCCTTATAACATCTAGCCCTTATGTATGGAAGGGCAAAGATAATATACTTGGGTAGAGTAATTGTGGTGGTTGATAAATAAAATCAACATGTATTTGACAAGCTTCACATACCTTGGCAAACTTTATCGGATCTTAAACCATGGCTGGGTAGTAATAACCCAACCTTTTGATTTGATCTGCAAGTTTTGGACCTGCTCGATGAGCACCACATACCCTATCATGAACTTCATTTAGGACATAAGCGACCTCATCCCCTGACAAGCATCGAATGTCTTTTGATATAAGGTATCATTTTTAAATGTAAACCTTAGTGCTCGTAGTTTTACATTTGCCCTTTTCTTTAGATCATTGGGTAAGATGTCATATTGAACATACTAAATGAGAGGTTATCTCCAATCTGCTTCTTTTTCAACCATAAAAATTGAGACTATATTTATTTATTTAGTTTCATCAAAATGGTCTAAAGTTGAGGCCAACAAATGATGTTGCTCAATTGTTATTTGAATTTCCCTTTCGTCAGGGAGTTTTAATGAAGCAGTCAACTTTGCTAAAGCATTTGCCTTATCAGTTTCAGAACCCTGCATATGATTGACATCCAGTTGAAGGAATTGGTTCATAAGGTTTCTTGCCCTTTTGTATAGAGCCATTAATTTGACATTTCTTACCTCGTACTAACCATTTATTTATCGGATGATTAATTGGGAATTACCAAATACTTCAAGCCGGTCAATATGCATTCCAAGGGCCAATTCGAGGCCAATGATGAGTGCCTCATATTCAGCCACATTATTTGAACAAATCTCGAGGAAAGAGAATAAGTAAGGGATAAGTCCTCCTGACGGTGTGACAAACACAATTCCTACTTCGACTTCTCAACTACTTGTTGCCCTATTAAAATATAACTGTCATATTTTGATTTTAGCAAGCATCACTTCATCATCTGGCAGATCCTCGGGCAGCTCCTCATTATCTGGACATGGATGTGCTGCTAGCAAATTGGCTATAGCTTGTCCTTTTACTACCTTTTCAAGCATGAACTTGATGTCAAAAGGGGCCAAAAGCATAGCCTATTTAGCCAATCTCCCAGATAGCATGTGCTTAGATAATATATACTTTAATGGATTTGCCTTTAAAATTAAAATGGTATGATGGGACAAGAGGTAGTGTCATAACTTTTGAATGGCGAAAACGAAGGCAAGGCAAATTTTTTCCACGAAGGAGTAATTTACTTTTGTAGCAACCATTGTCTGGCTAATGTAATACAAAGCATTTTCCTTCCTTTCATCATTATTTTAGGCTAATATAGCCCCTAATGACCTTTCAAGGACTACTGTATATAGGATTCGGGGTCTTCCTAGTACTAGAGCCATTAGGACAGGTGGCCTCATGAGATATTGCTTGATGCGTTCGAAAGCATTTTAACAAGTTTGATCCCAAATGAAGGGTGTGCCTTTTTTCGAGAGACTTCTAAAAGGTTGACACCTTCCTGACAAATTTAAGATGAACCGCCTTATATATGTTAGCCTTCCTTATAAACCCTGCAATCTTCTTAAGTTTCTTAAATGGGCCATTTGGATTATGGCTTTAACTTTGTCGGGGTCAATTTTAATTCCTTCAAACAACAAAGCCGAGGAACTTCCTCGAAGTAACCC
Source organism: Lophocereus schottii (assembly GCA_002740545.1). Lineage (NCBI taxonomy): Eukaryota > Viridiplantae > Streptophyta > Magnoliopsida > Caryophyllales > Cactaceae > Lophocereus > Lophocereus schottii. Next base: position 30,233 of record NCQV01108895.1, on the reverse strand, counting down.
CAAATGCCCATTTTAAGGGGTTCATCTTGAGTTGGTGTACACGCAACTTCTCAAAGACCTTTCTTAGGTCATGAGGATGATTTTCTCTGTCTTTCGTTTTGACAACCAAATCATCAACATAGCATTCAGCTAGGTTGTGGAGGAAATCACGAAAAATGATTATCATGGCCTTCTGGTAGGTGGCCCCGACATTTTTCAAACTAAATGGCATTACTTTATAGTAGTATATGCCCTGTGGTGTTCGAAAGGCGGTTAGATCTTCATCTACGGGATCCATTTTGATTTAGTTGTACCCTGAGAAACTATCTATAAAGGACAAAGCTCCAAACCCAATGGTGGCATCTTAGAGGAGCTCGGTGATTGGTAGTGGGAAATCACCCTTGGGACATGCATTACTTAAGTCCCTAAAATCCACACATAACTGAAGTTGATCATTCTTTTTTCGAACAAGTGCGATGTTAGCTAGCCAACTTGGGTGTTGAACTTCATCAATGAAGTTACCTGTAATGAGCTTGTCCATCTCAGCATTTATTTGGATTGTCAGTTCGAGACGAAAGCATCGTTGAGGCTACATTATTGGTTTTACTCCTTCAAAAATAGCTAAATTATTCACAGTAGCATTCAAATTTAAGCCCAACATGTCTTGATATCCCGAAGCGAATAAATCTTTGTACTCCCGAAGGAATTGTTCATACCGTACCACTTCTTCATCATTTAGCATGGTACTCACAAACGTTAGTTTGGGGTCATTAGTTGTTCCCAAATTTATCTCCTGAAGCTCATCGATTGTTGCTTAACTACCATATCCCATTTCTAATGGTGCCAGTTGAATAGCCTCGATAAAATCCTAGGTGGATCCTTGTTTTATAGTAGCTGAGTCACCATTTAAGCTTTTATGTGAATCAACTTGAGCTTGAACTTCATGACATATTTCATAGTTTGTCATGTCAATCTTATAATGTTTGGGAGCTCCTTGAGAAGGAAATTCAAAATTTTGAGCATCTTCCTCATCTACAATAGATACGACATTAACTTGTGCTTTTTGCTCAAATTGGTTAACATCATTTTGTTCACGAAACCAAACAAGGCTCCTAAGTTCTTGCCTTTTCTTCTTCAGCTTCCATCTTTTTTACTCTTTGACGTAGATATTCTTTTGCTTAGGTTCCTTGACTTTCTCAAGTCCTCGAAAAGTCGAGATTTGAGTTTGAACTCGCTCATTTTGGGAGAACATCTCTTGCTCTTGGGGTGCAAAAACTACATCGTTCGTGGCATGAGCTTTGAGAACTCCCCCGGCACATAATACATAGAGTGCTGTGGAGGCATCCCCTTGAAATGATGCTTTTAGGAGTCCACCTTCATAGAGATGTTTATTTGTTTGTCGGTTTCGGTAAGGGCCCTCTTATTGCTGTCCTTGTTCCTCCTTTGAGATTGTGATGATTCTCTTGGAGGTAGACAGCATGAAGAAGATGCTTCTGTCGAAGAGTTTGATGAGTTTCCTCTTAAAACTACTCTCTTGTTGCCAAGTGATGTTCTTATGACGAAGTTCTCTTTAGGCATTGACTGGTCAATTCGTCGAAGGGGAAAAGTGTAACTCGTGATAAGAGAGTTCACAATTTCCCTTACTGGTGCTAAGGCCTTTTGGTCAGTCTTTCTTTTCTCCTTGGGTGTGTATTTGAATAACACTTTTGACCCTGAAGATTGATTTTCCTTAGCTTCACTAGCGTAACTATTGACAACTCGAATGACCTTTTGAGGCAAAGTAAGAGCCNTGAGGTTTTATTTTTGGTTACCTCGTTTTTGGACTAAAAGAACTTGGAAGGTTCCAGAATCCATTGATTTGTAAAACTTAGCACCAGTGTAATTAACATCTTCCCTTTGAAAAGGATTTGCATCCTCACATATTGTTTTCTCATTGCCATGCTCGTCATTGTATTTCAAACACTGGTGAAGGGTGGAGGCAATAAGCTTACTAATATGAAGCCATGGCTGCCCGAGTTGGGCATTATAAGAAGTATTAGCATCTATTACTTGAAAGAGAACATCTGTGTAGAGATCATCTAGCTTACGTTTAAAAGCAATAGTGTTTAAGGTTTTCTGCCCCATCTAATTAAATCCTTGCATTTTGAGAAAAGTTAGGGACAACTAATTTGGTGTTATCCCTATTGCTTTCAATACCCTTAATGGAAGAAGGGTGACTGTAGAACCACAGTTAAGTAGAATCTAATTTATTTTTTTTTTTATCTCCGATCATACCAGTAATATCAATGGCCTATTATGATTTGCAGACCCCAACTGGAGGTCTTCATCAGAGAACATTATTCAAGCCATGCATGCAACACACCGGTTTAAACAGGAGGACAACACCTCATCCACCTTAATAGGGTCAACTGGATCTTTGTAGTCATTAGGGTCCATTAACTCCTGAATAAGTGCCCTTCTTAGCTCTTTGGAAATTTGTAAAGTGTCTTTGACAATTAGGCATGTTGGGGTTCACTTAAGATGAGAGATGACATCATAACAAACCTTTTCCTTATGAGACCCTTTGCGAACTTGAAAAGCGAATAGGACAAGAAGATCCTTCTTACTCCCTAGTTGATTGTCTATTCTCCGTGGTGCCTTTGCTATTTAAGCTTGAGGGAATTACTTCCTCTTCACCCATTTCTTTAGCATTTGCTGATATTAGCAGTATTTCTGGTGTCATTTCTTTCTCTTCTCTTTCCCCACTGATTCTAGTAGCTGGAGTTGATGATCGGATTGAAGAGTTACTTGGTCCACTTCTTGAGTGGTATTTATGGGCCTAGCGCTCACTTCCTCCCACTGATCGACCCTTGACACCATATAACACTAGGCTGCTTCCCTTTATACGGGATCATAATTCAAGGAGTCAGTGCTGAAAAACCTTTAGGGATGTACTAGTGACATATACTCCTCTTTAGAAGTTATCTATGGCTTCTTTTTGGGCCCTTGATTTCTTCTTCTTGTTTTTCTTGTTTTTCTTTTGTGGCGGCTTCTATCCGATCATTTTAATTCCTAGGGATTGAGAAGCTTAGGCCACTCCCTGCCGAAATGATCTTCTGCTGAAGTAGGTTTGCCACCCAAAGCCGTTGCCATCATCGTCATCATATTCTGATGTTGCCCATGCCTTTAAACTTGGGTTTAGGTAGAAATTGTACAAGGTTAGTGCTCCTGCTGACGGAGGAGGCATAATCTAGATATGCCCACACTATTGCTCTATAATCATCAGCAATAAACTGAATGGGGACTGCATGAGGTGGTAATGACACCATTGGAATCCCTTCATTGGTTTCTGAGGATGTTGGATACAATTCATCCTTCTATTCAACCACTAAGGTTGCATTTGGCGATGCAGTGGACCCTTTGGGTGGAGTTCCTTCTATCTCAATTTCTTCCCTTCTAATTATGTTTCAACTATGTCTTTGATGACATAACAATCTTTTATGGGGTGTGTAATGATCCCCCGGTATAGACAAAACTTAGGATCATTTGTCTTGTTAATTTCGGCATCACATTTTGCTCTGGAAGGGAAATGGATTTTGTAGCCATCAACTCATCAAATATCACTTGAACATCATCGTCATCGAAGGGATACTTCTTTTCTTTCCTTTCACAGAGGGTGAGTCATTGACCTTCCTCTTTTGCTTGCGTTTACCATTTTTGTTGAAATTTATGCCATTGGTTGGCTTTGGGCTTGTTCAGACAAAGGTAGCCATTGACTCTCCCTTCTTGGTTGGCCTTTTGATTTCTTCCTTCTTAGGTTGTATACTTTTCTGACAGACAATTTGCCTTTCTACTTTGCTTGCCTTAGAGACGAGAGCATCAAAGTTTTTAAGCTCAGCAGTGTCAACGTATGTAGTAATTTGAGGGTCTAAATTGTTAGCACACATTTGAATTGTCGATTGCTCACTTAGCTTTTCTAAGCATTATAAGCTTAGATTCCTACATACTATAATGAAGTCATTCACACTCTCGTTTAACCTCTGGCGTGTATCAATGAGGTCTATTATAGAAACCTTTCATTTTAAACTCACAAATTGAGCCAGGAATGCCCTTTGGAGGTCATCCCAAGTGCTTAGTGACCCAAGCTGAAGCTGAGTATACCATATAAAGGCGGCCCCTTTAAGCGATTGTAAAACTGCCTAATTAGCAATGCATCATTCAGGGCAGTTTCACCACACATTGAGTAGAAATGGCCCAAATGTTCCTTAGGTGACTCATTTATTCCGTCGAACTTCTCAAAGTTCAGCTTTTCGTGACCTCTAGGGAACGGAACTAAGTCGTAGTGACTTGGATACGGGTTCTTGTATGCCAACACTGGGAGACTCATGACTGCTTTGTGTTCTTTGATTTCTTGGGCTATCAGATCCTTGATATCTCGCGAAGTGATAATGGCGTTGCTACTGTCAACCTCATTAGTTTTTTCACGCTCTCTGTTTTCAAGGCGAGCAGCGAGTTTAGCAATTTCAGCCTCTTTTTTTGCAAGCTTCTTTTGTAGCTCTTGCATTTGTTCCTCAAGGATTGGGGTGCTAATAACCAAGAGTTATATGTTTTCAGCTTGGTCATCCTCGATAATTTGCTCTTGTGGGATGACAATTCACAACTCCTCTTCTTGGAAGAGAGTTCCAAGGTCATAAAAGGTAGGACCTGTAACCTC
>NCQV01108895.1:11320-25544 GCA_002740545.1 Lophocereus schottii | reverse complement strand
GGTCCTTGCCTTGATCGAAGGTGGTGAATGAAGATTGCAAGCTCACTTTGGCATATGTTAATGCTTTGGCCGTTGATCTTGTAATCAGGCCACTGTGTATCTATGATTCAACCATTTCTGAGGTCAAGTCTCTTTGACTTTATGATATAGGAGGCAAAATCCTCCTACCTTTTATAGGGCCCCGAATAGGCGTAGCCTCCATGACCTGTAGAGGTCTTGATGCCATAGTTGGGGTGCTTGAGGCTAATGGTTTAACGAATTTCACCTTCGGGGTCTTAGGTACCATTTCCTCCTCTGAATAGAAGGTCATCATTATCTCAGCTATAGGAATGTCAATGGGTATAGTCCTAATGAAGATATGCCTTATCGAGCGGACTTGACGACCCTTTTTAACTCTTGATGTCCTTTCCCAAATGGCGTATTAGGGTTCTTCAAGCTTAGGGCTTTTTTGCTTGGCTTCGCCCCCTTCCTAGTCGATAGAGGGACCCAAGCCTGCCTTGGCGCTAGATTAGAGACCCGAGCTTGTCCTGGTTGGGTTGTTCCCTCATAAAGGTTTCCATCCAAGTTAGAACTCGCTTGGGGGGGGGGGAGCTCGCACCAAGTTACACGGCATAGCCATTAAGGGGCATGTCATGAATGATGACCTTTGTTGAGAAGCCCTTCTCAAAGTTGTTCTGACTAGCTCCAAGGCTGGTGATCGAGCTAGCTAGGGTGCATAAGACTTAGCGCAATGCTTATCACTTCTGTGCTTGCTGCAGTTTAGGTTCTTGATCACCTTCTTGGTGAGCGATTTGTCAGTCTTAGGGGCAAGCTTACTTGCCCTTTCGAGGCCCCACAACGATTCCGTTGAATTTGACACAATGGTTCCATTCAATTTGACAATGGAAACCCGGCAAGGATGGATCGTGGACTAATAGTGAAGACCACCTACACATTCTTCCTTGCTTGGAACATATCGCGTTTGGTCATGAAGGTGACAAGAAGCTTGTTGAAGTTGATGATGACTTGAGGTTCCATTGTTCTATGATGGAAAAGACAAAAAAAAAACAATAACAAAAGAAAGAACAATAACAACATTAGCTAACATAAAAACATCGGAGATGAAAAGGAAAATAGAGTTCCACCGAGCGTGCCAAAAATTATGTTGCACAAAACTTTAATTAAAAAAATAATATGTACAAGACAACTTTCCGACGTACAAAAATGTACATCGGTTTATTTTAAGTACGACCCTATTTAAGATGATATACCACCTTAATTACATCCCCCTCTCAAGAGATCACCTTTTGATTCCGATTCGTCCTGTTTTATTTTTATTTTTTTTTGTTTTGGGTTAATAATACTTTATATAATTTGGATTGACAATTATCATATTTTTAATGTTGAATAACCCATATCCAAAACATAATTGCATCAGATATTGGTTGTATAGGCACCTTCTAGGAAAGGTACTACACGTACACATTCTTCATGTGCAGGTTAGGAAACGGGTAATTTTATTTGACTTAGAATTTTGGTTGCACTTACTTTTTTGGTTGTGAGCTGACTGGATACCTCTTTTATAGAGGATCAAACCAACCGTAGTTCTTTATTTTGATTTGTCTTAATTTATATTTTGTTTCGGTTAAGCTAAGAACTATTTGATATGCCTTTAATTATTTCTTTTGGGCTAGATATATAACCACAATTTTGATTTTGGTACTTGGATTTTGAAAACCATGACTAGGTTATATTTTTTTAGCTATTTCATGGTTTAAGTTTACTAACTTAGCCTTTACATGGATCTGTCCATTAATTTTGTTTAACTTGTGGCTGCACCTAAAATTTATTTATGGGTTTCCTATGTACGCTTAGTGGGATTAAGTCAATGTAGTTTTCGGTCCAAAAAATTATTTTTCAAGCCTGCCTCGTGGAGGGGGAAATTTGATGAGCTTGATTGTATATTTGGCTTCGGTCTAGTCCATTTTGCCATACTTATGATTTGAGAAGGATTTGCCTTTCTTAGAAGCTTGGTTTTTTTTAAAACTTGTTTTGATTATGTAACCTGTAACCAAGGATTGTAGAGTCGCAATTTGGTCTTTTATGAAGGAGGGGGAATATTAATAACGGTTTCTCGCCTATTTTGTGGTCTCGGAAATTTGAGGGAGCTAGTTTCTGTATTGCAAGGTTTCACTTTTTTTTAATCGTTTGAGCCAGCAAGGTGCAATCGACTTGAAAAGATCAATTTTTGTGAAGGGAAGAGGCGTTAGTTTGAGCCCACTTGAGGACTTCGATTTAGATTGAACTCGAAAAAAAATTATATCGAGCTTCCTACATATCATTAGTGAAATCAAGTCACCATAGTTCTAGCGATACTTCATATATTTTGTTAACCCTTTTATGAATTCTGCATATCTTTAGGGAAAAAAAATTTACCCCAGTAGATGAATAAATATTATCTTCATTCACTCAATGTTTATTAGCACCATTTGTATTAACTTACTGTATCATGGCCTAGGTAATACCATATGAAGGCAAATAATTTAGCAATTGATTTTTGTCAATGCCATCACGCCCCATCCTTTATGTAGTTGTGCATTGATAGTAATTCACTGAAGTTTTAGTACCATTTATTTTATTGCTTAAAACACCCCTTTCCTTTTTTTTTTTTTGTGCCTTGAACGATCAAGTAGACTATGACAAACCTCCTTCTCCTCCCTTTTTTTATCATCATTTTTTAAATCAAAAATAGCCCTTTGCCTTTTTTTTGGGGAAGGGGCATAATTTATTATTAGTAGTCTCGTAGATGTGCATATACATTCGAAGTATTTCCTTGTTAGCTATTGTATTTTCTCCCTCTATTATTTAAGGGCTTATAGTGGAGTAGAATTTCAAGTATATGCAAATTACAATATTAGCTAGAATATCTCCTTCTTGGATTTTTTTTAAAGTTAGAGTCAATCTGTGAAAAGAGTCCCATAGTGAATTGAATTCATCCAACAAAATAAAAACTCCAAGCTTGTATTTTTTTTAAAAAATTCACTATGGGACAATTCTCCTTTACAAGTAAAACAAGTCTTCTTCTTCTTCTTATTTTATGGCTGACTCTGTACATGATGGAATCCGATCAATCTTGTGCCATCCCTAGTAGTTAGACTCCATCAACTTGGCGAACAGAGTCTAATTATCCCCCTTCTTTATATGTATCAATATTTCAAGCTGTTCAATACGTGACTTTTTATAAAAGAATTTGACAGGATACGTGATAAGGCAGGATCAACAGATTTCATGGTTCCAGCAGGAACCGGATCGGACAGGATCCAAAAATTTCGAGGTTCCAGCAGGAACCAAGCTGTAGTATGATTAAATAATTTTAATCAAAACTTGAATTGAACCTGAGATTTAGGTTTCATTTTACTCTTCTAAAACATTCTCTTGAACTTTTTAACACACCACTTGTAATTAACCATGGAGGACCCAAGAACAAGTGTTGGAAATTTTGGGCGGACATGAATCTTCTACACTTCATTGTTGGATAACCTGGAAATAATTTTGGAGCTTATGGAGAAGATTGGATTTGGTTCTTGGATCACCTTCTCTGATTCTGCAAATTTGTATGAAGTCCTTCTTTGCCTTTCTTTTAACAGTGTGTGTGTGTGTTTCTTTTTTGGCTTCTCTCCTGTTTTTTTTTTTTTTCCTCTATTTCGAGCTCCTTCATACTGCATATACAGAAAGATCTGAGCAACTGTCCAACTGCCCATGATGCAGTAAGTGGAAACATGGGAAAGATGATTGCTTTAAGTAACTTCCTCTTTTTGACTTTGTCCAGGTTCAAGGCATTTATAATTTGCAACGTTGGATTCCTTCATGACCACAAATGTGAACCATGTCACTAGTCATTCAATTCTATTATATTATTATGATTAATATCATTAGTATCTCATGGCTTGGCTTGGGTGTTTCTATTTAATAACACCACATCACGTGAGGCTATGGGTAGGACAGTGGGGGCTAATTTGTTTTTATGTATTTTCTTTGAATTTTTTAATTGAAGTTGATTGCCTAAAAAGATCACAAGTTCAGGCCGTGGAATTAGCCACTGATAAAGTCAAGTTAGGCTGCCTACAATTCACCCCTTAGGGTGCGGCCCTTCCCTAAATCCTGCGTGAACGGGGGATACTTGTGCAGTGGGCTGCCCTTTTTTAAGTTGATTGCCTAAAAAAAACCAAAAATTAGTGGTGGTATCCGCTTTATCAATACAGGAGATATCTTATCTCCTAGCAAAATTAACCTGCCTTTTTTTAATTTGTAAATATTAGGCCATGACCTACAACTTAATGCAATGCAAAATAATGACAATTAAGGCCACCTCTTGATTTGGCTCCCCCTTTTATTTGACAATGCTAGTAATAAACTATGTGTTGTCATTTATTTTAAATTTCATAATAGTTTTCCTCATTTGTGGCTTTCCCTTTGTTTTTCTTAAGAATCTTCAATTCTTAAAAATTTGACCGCTCTTTACATAAGAGGAGGATGCTGAGCCTATAAGTATTATTTTCGGTATTGTAAGATTTATCAAAAATCCACACTCAATAGAAACATTGATACAAATATACAATAATTCAAGGAAAAATCAAGTTGCTTGGTCAATGAAAGCTTAAGCAAATTCTATCATCACAACACTAATTTACTTTATTATGAAATGTTTAAGATGACATAACACATAATCAAGGTACATCAATTAAACATTTCTCTCTATATTAAGAGCAATTTTTCTCCCAAAAAAAAAAGAAAAATAGCAGCAATATCTACTCTTTCCCACCCCCAAATTGTTTTCCCAAAAAAAAAAAAGCAATCACAGAGTAGAAGTTAAAACATGTCTTCGTAGCACTTTTTGCCTTCCCTACTATCAAAATCCATCCCCCTATAGCCTTTCCTCCACTATCACATCACCACCACTGATAGGCTCGCAAGCGTACGGTGCCGTTGTATCAATCAAGGTTATTCCCAAAGAGACTAGGTTGATCTATTGGACTATATAACCTCAGGATATGCCAGCGAATCCAAATTTTAGAATGAAATTTAACTAATCTACTATCTAATTTAATGGATAATCAATCAAGGATCTTAATCAAACCAAGCAATTTCCCAAGTCAAGAATTAATCAAACACCTTTTCTTTAGATTGGTAATTCCAAAACCGATAATCGATTGATCAAACCCCTCTTTCACGGTGGACTGAAATTCTTAAATCCAATCAATTACCATTTCTCATGGATTTTTGATTAATCTAAGATCATTAGGAACGCAATTATCAAATTTAAACGTTTCTTAAACGATGAATCTTTCTCAAGTTCTTACTCAGTTAAGTCGAATTTTAGTTTTCCAACATCTAGTGTGACCTTTCGGTTCTTCACCATATGTCTAAAACAAGCAAAAAATTGATCGAGTTTCCTACTCGCAAATCAACTTCTAAGATTCAATAAAATAAACCCAATAAATCTAAAGCACTATCAAAACAACAATTGATTGAATCACAACAACTCAACTCAATTCCAAGATTAACAATTCAAAACTTAACATAAACATCAACAATAATCTAAAAGCATAAAAATATAAAGAGAAAAGAGAAGAGAAGGGAGAAGAATTACTCAGCCGATGTGTGCTTGAACCGTCGTCGCAAACTTAATCCGGAATCCTTGCAATCTTCACCTTCAACTTGTTCTTCCTTTAATCTAATTTAACTGCGTGGTGGATTATGGAGAATGGAATGGGGATGGGATGATGGTTTGAAGCGAAAACGGCCCTATTTGTAGAGAAACACAATCAGCCTTTGCCACACAATGAGAGAAAATGAATAGGCAACTAGTTATGTTTCCACCACAGGCATAGCACTCACTGCTGGCAATCCCATGGTGCTTGCTGGACCCAAAATTCTCTGCTCTTCTCTTGCTCCACGGGCATAGCATCACATGGATGACATGAGGGGTCAAAATACAGTCAAATGAGCATCAAATGCTTAGTCAAATGGCCTAAAATCGGGCAATAATCATCAAACAACCATGCCCAAGCATAAATCGAGAATAGAAGTATAAATTTTAACTTTAAGCAAATAATTCTCCTAAAAATGTAGCAACATGACCCTAAAATGATATATATGATAAGCATTTATCAAACTCCCCTATGCCTAAACCTTTACTTGTCCTCAAGCAAACAATATATAAAACTGATAATAGGTGATGCTGCTATGACTCAAAACACAACAACCTCCTTTAAGTAGGAAAGCCATAGTATATCACAAGCAAGAATGCCAATCAACAGCAACCCCCAAATTGTGTGCAAAACATTTCAAAATTAGAAGAAGGTGAATGTTTTCAAAAAAATTATATGACCACAAGCTCGACATCAAACTTGATCACCCCCAAAGAATCACAAAGCATGTCATGCGAGCACATGAAATTGAGTAGAGCCAAGTAGACTAGTAGAACCTCACTTTTGGGAAATGTGAAACACTCCCGCTCATGTGTTTCAAATATAGCATATGTTCACTCAAGACTCATTTCAATTAATCAATCTACCATTTGCTTAACAAGACTCTCAAATTCTCCACCACTAGGGTGCAATATGCACAAGACAATCAAGAGGACTTTATTTGAGTTGTAAAGTGGGCTCGAAAGGTTAAGTAAAAGGAGGTAGACAATGCATTTGGGATAATTTAGAGCTACTTAGCTAAGCGACTAGGGAGCAACCAACAAAACACTAAGAAACCTTGAAGTTCACCAACACTCCAAACCTTAACAATACAATTAACATACCCCAACGAATCATGTAGGAAATGAGTTGACAAGGAAAAGAATTCAAGCTATTTACATATCCAATGCCAATCATGGAGTTTTGTTTTTTTGGTTTTGTTTTCCCTTTTCCTTGTCTTTTTTCCTTGTTGCTTTTTTTTACATGATTTTCTCTTTTTTTCCTCTTTTTTTCAACATAACTTTTTTCTTTTTTTCTTTTTTTGGGAAATGAAATAAGAATTTCAATTAGTGAAAGGCATAGGATCATGAACTATCAACTCACAACCTAATACATATACTCAACCCAAATAAGAAGGAACCAAAGCAAATACTCAATTTTATCAATCCCTCAAAAAACCAACATACCAAAGCCACCATAAACTCAATTATCCCCAAAATCACCAACTACATAGATGAAGTGATGCCCCATAGACTTGGCTTAAAAGTTTGGAACATGAATTTTGCCATGGGCTAATATGAAGGGATCATAACAAAGAAAGATATAAGCTCAAAGGGGCTAGCAAAGTGGAATAAACATATAATACAAGGGCAAGCTATTTGGCTATGTACCTAAAATGGTCAAAGAAAGAATGCCTCTATCATATCATCAACTATGCACATGTGAATGTGGTTTTAAACAAGGCAATTTCTAGAGATGCAACATGAAAGAGTCACACATATGAAAGAAACATAAAACTAAATATAATAAATTAGTCCAAATAAAGCTCAAAATCTCATGAGATATGTACCAAAGTTTCATTAAGCTCACAAACAACTATCATGTACAAACAATAGTGCCAATGACTCCAAGAGGCAACAAAGTTCTCAATCAAGATAATGGTCAAAACAAGAAATATTTACGAAACGTTTAAAAATTTTCGAACCAAAAGGGATTACACATCAAAAGTTACTTAAGCTCATGAAAGCTATCCTGCCTAAACAAAAGTATCATTGGAGGTTATCTCAAACCAATCCACACCATCTCTACATACAATCATATATGCAAACCTAAAAATCAACTGAATGTAAAGCAATAATGCATACATAAAGAAACCTAAAACTATGTGCTCTAACAAGTATGCAAACTAATAACCAAAAATAAAAAACATGAAGCTACCCTTCCCTCATGTTTAGATAAAACACTGTTATTCAAAGGAAAGAAAGTAAGAGAAGGGGAACAAAAGAAAACGATATGACCAGGTTAAGTGCTTAGTGCGCCTAAGGTATGCGGCCTCGTAATAACTAGGGATATGGAGCATCAGCCACTTCATCACAATGTCAAAACTCGGCCCTTTCAAGGAATGCAAAAACTTATGAAACTCCTCAGCATAGAGTTTCCAAGCATGGAGTAAGAGAGCATGAAAATAATCGTAGCAAAGAAAGTTGGTGCTCTCTTCAATAAAGTAGAACCAATAGCAAAATCAAAAGAGAAAGTAAATAAAGTGTTCCACATGATTTTTCTAGGCTTGTCCACTAGGAATATGCAATTCAGGTCAACAGAGGCATCATACCCGCAAAAGTATCATAGGGAAACAAAATTACAAACATTTCCACCAAGCACAGTAAATATTTTTCCTGCATGTCCCAAATCAACTTTAGAATCACAAATCTTAGGATTATCAATGGGCGCATCTAAAAAACACTCAAGGGAAATAGAGGGTTATGAACATTTAGGGGAAACATGGAATGACCAAGGGGATTTGGGAAAGCATAATTACAACCAAGGCTAGGAGACTCCTTATGCATAAACACACCGTGTGACCCATCCAAAGGAGTCTTATCTAGATCATACACCTCATCTAAAATATCTTTGAACTTAAAACATGCATCAGAAACATCAAACCTAGCATCAAACCCAAAAGGCTCACCCACCTCAAGCCCTGTGCACTGTGCTAAAGGAAAAGATGAGTTAGGCAAGGATAGGACAACATCAGTATTGTCCCAAGGTGATATAAAGTCAGGTTGCACATATCATGCATAATAAGGATGTGAATTTCCATAATGGTTAGAAGAATTACAAAAATCACACCAAAAAGGGGCATAAGATCTAGCATAGAACACACAAGGGTCAAAACATAAATATCTAGAAACACGACTAGCCTTCTCAAACTCAAATGAATCCCAAGCAATCCACTCATGCAAATACCATGCCTCATCAACACTTTTACCATGAAAACCCCAATATTCTAAACGAATACAAGTTTCACCATTCACACCCTTATCAAAATGTCTAAAATTTCCCATTTACCTACACAATAACCATATTGAGTAAGAAAAACATTCAAACGCTTAAAACACCTCTAAAATAATTCATGCTCAAATTGGGGGAAATGAAAAATTGCTATTATTTTTTTTCAAAAATTTCTGTATTTTTTTAATTCTCAAATTTTTTTGGGGGTTTTTTTTTTCTTTCAAAGAAAAACAAAATGCTTAAAATGTCTAAATTTTTTTTTCTTCAAAGAAAAATAAAATGCTTAGCCATCTGTATCAGGAAAAACCCAATATTCAACACAAGTCCCAGACAACGGCACAAAACCTTGACAAGCTCGCAAGCGCACGGTGACGTTGTAGTAATCATAGTCGATCCCACAAAGACTAGGTTAATTTATTAGGCTATATCCCCTTAAGAGAAGCTAGGCGAATCCAAATTTGAGAATAAAATTTAACTAATCTACTATCTCATCTAATGGATAACAAATCAAGGAATTTAATCAAACCAAGCAATTTCCCAAGTCAAGAATTAATCAAGCTCCTTTTCTTAAGATGGATAATTCCAAAATCAATAATCGATTTATCAAACCCCTCTTTCAAGGTGGAATAAAATTCTTAAATCTAATCAACTACCATTCTCAAGGATTTTTGATTAATCTAAGAACATTAAGAACATGATTATCAAATCTAGAGGTTTCTTAAACGTTAAGTCTTTCTCAAGATCTAAATCACTTAAGTCAAATTTTAGTTTTCCAACATCTAGTGTCACTTTTCAGTTCTTCATCATATGTCTAAAACAATCAAGAAATTGATCAAGCTTTCTACTCGCAAATTGGTATCTAAGATTCGATAGAATAAACCCCAGAAATTCAAAGCACTTTTAGATCAAAACAACAATTAATTCAATCAATACAACTCAACTCAATTCCAAGATTAACAATCCAAAAAACTTAACATAAACATCAACAATAATCTAAAAGCATAAAATATAAAGAGAAAAGAGAAGAGAAGGGATAGGAATTGCTCCGCCGATGTCTGCTTGAACTTCGTTGCAAACTCGATCCGGAATCCTTGCACTCTTCACCTTCAACTTGCTCATCCTCTAATGTAATCTAACTAGATGGTGGATTATGGAGAATGAATGGGGACGGGATGATGGTTTGAAGTGAAAATGGCCCTATTTATAGAGAAACACACTCAACCTCAGCCACACGATAAGAGGAAATAAACATGCAAATAGTAATGTTTCCACCACGGGCATGGCAGTCACCACTTGTAGCCCGTGGTGCTTGTTAGGCCCAAAATTCTCTGCTCTTCTCTTGCTCCATGGGCATGGCATCACATGGATGCTTGTGGGGGTTAACATACAGTCAAATAGGCATCAAATGATGGATCAAATGGCCTAAAATCCTGCAATAATCATCAAACAATCATATCCAAGTATAAATCGAGAGTAGGAGTATAAATTTTAACATTAAGTACATAATTCTCCTAAAAATGTACAGAATGGCCATAAAATAATACGTGTGATAAGCACTTATCAACCACCATCATCATTACTCAACAAAATCATGAGGCATGATTGGTAGTCAATGTTGCATATGGATCAAAGTATAAATTAAGTTTCCCAATAATTCAGCCAATGCAACTAAGGGCTAGATTCCTTGTTTGTGGTCCTTTACCCGATTGATGTTAATCCCAAACATTGTTTTTACAGAACCAATTTTCTTTTTTGTAAATTTTTTGTGAATAAATGAAAATATAAACTGATGACATCAACATAAAAACCATTTCATATGTTTAGATTTGTACATCTAGAATGGGGAATCGTGGTTTTATAAGGGTGGGTGGTCATCCTTATTGCGTAACTACCCATTATTAATTGTAACACCTCAAATTTCCTAATGATGTAATTATCTTAATCTATGGCTTATTGTTTATAATCGCAGCAGGATTCCCTTGATTGGAGGCGTCATCGCCGTCCTAAGTCGGATAAGCCTTCCATGGACTACGTTATTTCCTATATTATTTTCACAATCACCAGGTCTGCCAAAAGTTAAAGATAAGAGAGTACATGCACCATACTATTTGGTTTTGTAATACAAATTACAACTTAGTTAGAAGCTTTGAACACATCAATAAACAATTTGTCCAAAAATTTATACGAGCGTCATGTCTTTAGGAGTGCTAGCCTGAAAAATCACTATGAGCACCCAGCTAACTAACTTTCAGTAAACTACACAAGCGTCATGTCTTTAGGAGTGCTAGCCTGAAAAATCACTATGAGCACCTAGCTGCCTAACCTTTAGCAAACTACTGAATTTCTCCTTTACCTCTCGCTACCTTCTGGTTTATTAGGAGGAGGCTTGTTCACAAATCCCTTACCTAAAATAGAAAACATAAAAACATTCAAACAGTGAGTCAAAATTTAACATGCATAACCGTATGCTGTACAAATAAATTCTTGTTCAGTTTGGTTGGGCGGCTACATTTGAAAACATTTTAGTTCGAAAATAGGAGAGGAAGTGTGAGTACAACTATTTTTCTAGTTGTTATCTAGAAGTGGAACCCATGTTGACGTCTAAAATGATTATTGAGATAGGCGTACACCTTACATGCTCATAGGGAAGCCTGAGCTGTAGCCACGCAGCTAAACTGAAGGGTGTAAGCCCTGATGTTTGATAACTAATGGGGCTACTTATTTAGGTGACCAAACATTGCTTCGAAATAATTCATTGCATGAATTATACATAAACTCTATATAATTTGATAAACATGTAAGTTTCAAAGAGTACATGTAATGGATGTATCTGGTTTTCGAAATATCTATTCTTTTTAATAAAAATTGTTTGTAATAGCTAAAAATGACAAAAGTGGCTTTACTTGTTCTCCAAGTATAGAAATTTTACGGATAGTACGCGTTTAGATAGTTTAATTAAATTTTCTAGCATAATATGTAATTTAAAATTCGTTTGCCTCTTCTTTTAACTATTAATATACCCATTACTATACCCATCATCATTTACTTAGATATAAGTGGATTTTATTTATCTTTGGTTCTATTCTTTCTTTTAATATTGTTGTTACTCTCACCTTTTGTGTCATTGACGTTATGGTTATTGCACGATATACCTCACTTCATGATTTATTAATATTAATGTTATTAACATTATCATTATTGTGTTCATGGTTATTATCATTATCTTGCTTATCGTCGTTATCGATGTTATTATCATTATTATAAGGGTTAGTGTGACCGTTATCATTCGCATAATTATTATTACCATTATTATTATTACTATTGGTCTTATTAGGGTTACTATTATTATTTTGGCTATTATCCCTTTTAAAGGTTACATTATTGCTAGCCATCATTACAAATTAAGTTAATTAGTTGCAGTTTTGGGCTTAAGTGCAATGTCATATGCTTGGTTTCGGGTCCAAACCCAAAGGTAGTTGCCCCATCTTTCTTTGCGGGTCCCAAAACTTCTAAATAATCATTGGCTTATCGATAACCATTAAGATTTTCATTTAATCAAAATGCAAAGTTCAAGCTTTACCATTATCTTAATTAAACCCCCAATAATTACAAAGTTTTCACACTTAATTCATCTAAATCCTCAAATTAATGCTGAAATGACATTAAGAAAAATCCCTAACTATTCCTCTATGGGTAGGAATACCAGTAGGGGTAAGGTTGCCTACAGTTGGATCTCCCCAGACCCCGTGAAAGCGGGACCCACACTGGGAGTTGTTGTTGTTGTTGTTGATCCTAACTATTCCAAAAACCCTATTTCCATCCATTCCTTCCTTCCCCCATACTACACCACACTAATAACCATTAGCATTAGTCTAAACTTTTACTAATTATCATTCTATTACGTTTAACTAACTCACTAATCTATATTAACCCAATTAATTTAAATCCCCTAAATGAACCAATTTCCTTCCTTTCTTCCTTTTCCACCCAACCTCATGCTCTCACCGATGTCTATGGCTACCCCCCCTCACACATATATATATATATATATGTATGTATGTATGTATGCATGTATGTATGTATCACATCAATTCCATTTGTTTATTATTAAAATTTCACTTAAACTCCGATAAATCAATTAAATCAAGCTTGAACTTCCATTCTATCTTCAAACCCTAAGCTACCATCACCACCCCTAAGCTTCCAAGAATTACTGATTCAGTCCTATGACCCAAAATCTAAGAAAACCACAAATTAACATTCACTTAATCTAAGTGCAACATTTATTACAAAAATCATCATTAAAAACAACAAAATTTAAAGGGGTTAGTGTTTCTCCTTCACAACTCAAATAGAGCAAGGCAAGGAGAGGGAAGAGCAAGCAGTGGTTGTGGTTCGCGGTGTTGCTAGTTGGGCGTCAACGGCAACAATTGGTGGCACCTTCTGGCCGTTGTTCAAAAGTGGACAAAAGACAGAGAGTGCATAAGGGGTTCGGGATGCACACAAAAGAAGGGGGGGATCGGTTCACTGGAAAAAGGGGGTGTTTGGGTTAATTATTTTGGTTTTTTTTCCTTTTATTTCTTTTATAAATTTGTAGCTACTAAAAAATCGTATTTTTCCAACGAAATTTCCGATGGAAAAAGCAACGTTTTCCGTCATAAAATGAATTTTCCGACAGATATTTCGGCCGAAAATGTCTGTCGGCATAAGACTACTCGAGAAGGCGATTCGATGGAAAAAGATGTTCCGTCGAAATAGTTCCGATGGAACTGGCCAGTCTGTCGAACCTCTTCTCTGACAGATATGAGGAGGCTGATAGAACCTGTCTGTGGGTGCAAAAAAAGTTAGGAAAATTTTTTAAAAAAAATTTGAGTTTTCCTGCTTTCCGTCGGAAATTTCGATGGGCTCCGTCGGAAATAAATATGCCCATTTCAGCACAGAATTCGAAAACTTCATTAACCCAGTTACAAATCCAATAAAACCTGCAAGTGCAAAATTTACAACCACCACAAGTGATACATATATGACAGCAAGGTAACAACCACATGTAGTTACTTTCATTCAACCGTCACAAATGTTTTAGTTGTACACAATCACACCAACTTCGAGTTCTAGATAGTTAGTTCAAACTCACTACAAAGTTCAATAATCTCGAACCATTATAATCCACACATAACAATGCAACATAAAAATCATGCAATATTCAAAGTTCTAATAGTTGAAGTAGTTGTATTTAGGGCCCTGATCATACCTAAAATTCTCGC
>NCQV01108895.1:0-11175 GCA_002740545.1 Lophocereus schottii | reverse complement strand
AGAACCAGATGCTTGTTGAGATCTAGTGAACTCATTTTGTGTGTTTTGCACCCCATTAAGTTCTTCAGTCAACATCATGAGTTCCCTTCTAAATGACGGTTCCTCTCTTCCGTTCTATGGTTTTCTCCACCATAGTACTTAGTTCATTGTTCAATAGGGTGACCGTCTTTCGTACATTAGACTCTTAATTTTCGCTGCTGTTGGATGTTGCTGTGGACTTGAACATATGCCTCAGTTTCACCCCTTCTGAACCTAGCTAGCTCGTACATGCACCTCTTTTTGTTTAAATTTCCTTGCACTCAAAGCTTTGTCTCATATGAAATTTCAGATGGATCGGAGTTAGGATCTATAGAGATAGGGAGTTTCTGATTTGTTCCTATTTCTATTGATCCTTCGTCTATGAAATAAGATTGAAAATATTATGCGTTGAAAACATAGCATTAAAATCGCGAAAGTGGGATGATTTTTAAACACATCAAAAGAAAAGGTAACTTATATATGTTTTTTCAGATTTCTTCTCATCTCATTTGTTGTCCTGGTCATGGTGATGAGTGCCTTTAAAAAGTTCTATCGATGTTAGCTCCCTATTAAGCCTCTTGGCCTATACAATATGCAAATAAGGTGAAATAGAGGAAAGTTCTCTAAATTTATGAAACCTATATAAATTACTGAATGCAAAAATTAATTAACCACTTACCAAACGTCTCTTTTGCTTACAAAATGGGATTTTTATGTCTGCAAAGAAGGACCTAAACCATCCAGGTCACTATTCTGGTTCTCCTTTGCTTGCACACTCATCTTTTGAAATTTTTTAGAAGCCCAATATTCTTAAAGTGACTTCCAAGTGTTGTTAGACAACCACAATGGCTGCTTATTCTTCTTTCTCAGCTCCCCAATTGTATCTTTCAATCCACTAGCCTCTTTTTTGTTAAAATTCCTCCTAATTTGGGAGCCATGCTCCGGTGGCCAATAGAAATGCTTTTGTAAAATAAAAGCCAGCAAAACATAAATAATGTTTTCAGGGAGAATAGATTTATAGTTATAGCAAACTTAGTAATTTATCTTACCTTGAACTCACCAAACCACAAATCCCGCTGTGATTTAGGAACATTATCCCATGATGGCCACAGCTTGGGACATTTGCGCACAAATATCTTCGTAATTTCAAACACCACATCAAAGGGATAGAAGCTTGCAAATAACAAACACACAGTTGGAAATTTGTGGCCATAATAAACAATTAGATATATGTTTTTTTTCTTAATACACATTGATGGAAAAGTATAACCAATTACTCTTTACCATCTGTCTTGATAAGCATCTTATTGGACGTGCTTCCATGGCTTGAAGCATCTTCACTATGATCCCGACTCCTTTCTTCATTATTAGGTGGAATGAATGGTGCTATCAGGATATAGGAGCCAAATTGGTAGACCATAAATGCTCCTGGAGGCTGAATGGCTGGAGGTTTTTGTGACTGAAAGAAAGACATGTTAACATTGGGGAACATAGAAGTTTGAGGTATATTTTGGGTATACTACCTATTTTGGATGTTGTTAGGCTCAACAAAAGCATTGTAGGGCATCTCATTAGTGTTTTGTCATCCCTGAAAATCCTCTTCTTATTGGCCCCTTAGGTTATGGCCTCTTCCCCGATTTCTACCTGTCTACCACTACGTCCACATTATATACCTAACATATTTGTGACAAACACACAAAGCATAGTAATTAAACAATATAAGTGACAACAAATAAACAATTACACCAAATCAAACCATGACAATTATACTAAAGAACTAAAGATATCATTTGGAACGAAGTCTACATGCACACAATGTGAAAGTACTTAGATTGCCTTCATATACAATATGGAAAGAGCTAGTCTAGTCATCATCCTTAATTTCATTATCATCATCAGAGTCTT
Source organism: Lophocereus schottii (assembly GCA_002740545.1). NCBI lineage: Eukaryota > Viridiplantae > Streptophyta > Magnoliopsida > Caryophyllales > Cactaceae > Lophocereus > Lophocereus schottii. Next base: position 9,252 of record NCQV01108895.1, on the reverse strand, counting down.
CAGGGTGGACATCTATTTCGTCTTTGGTATCATCATAATCATTATCCCACTCCTCCTGTTCACTTCCCTTATTTGCACCATCTTCATTAACCTCTTTAATGTGTTCTTCTTCATTCAACAAAGTTGCAAGAATTGTGTTATTCATCGATGTTATGTGAGACACATGTTCTGCTTGAAATGCAACTGGTAAAGTGAATTCGTTATTCACTTTATGTCTAGGTTTGTTTGGTATGATAACCCACAAGTTAAATTTATCTCTTATTCTATTCGGGGTGCCTCATGTACACCACTTGGATTACAGAAGTAACAAATATGAATGGGTCATATTTTCTATATCTTTGCATGTCATTCACCTCTATTACGGGGCATAGGTTGGGGCAACGCATTCCTCGAGGGGTGTTATCAAACCAATGACACCTAAACAACATACATTGTTTAAGTGGTTCTCCAAGATATTCAACACGAATAACCTCTGGGAGGATTCTATTGTCCTCAAATCCACATTCCCCGCTTCCTTCATGCAAACACTGCAATTGTAAGCCTTTTTCCTTTACACCTTTTCTATGTGTGAAATAGAAATGCATTTACTCTGAATGCATACCGACATGTCACTTTTCTTAAAGGCAGTTGAGCCAAATGATATATGTGTATTTGGCGTTCGTCATTGAAGATTTGTACAATTTCAAGCTATATTAATTTTAAAAAATTTGATCAACATGGAAAGCAAATTATATAAGGTGTTGTGAATTAGGTAAATATATAATCTAAGGTGTAAATTTAAGCTCTTATTGCTTTTCTGAACCACCAAATAAACTTGGCTCAATCATAGCATCTACCTCTATGTCTGTTGAAGTTGGATTTTCATGTAATTTTTGTTATTTGAATAAACTGTACATATGGTATTCATTACCACCAAGACTTAGCATGAAATTCATTACAATACAACAAATGTTGAAGGTTAAACTTACTGGATATAAGCTGTAAATTTTATTATATATGAAAGTAACTTACTTGATGTAAGGTTGAACTTCATTACAATTCAACAAAATGTGAAGGTGTGCAGCATGCAACTCTTTGTCAGTTAGGTACCTCTGTGTACGACTTCCCACTGGAGTCCTTGGGTTTTAAAAACTGATAAAGTGGGCTAAATTCATGGCTCGTCATTGTCATCCTCATTACATCGTCATCTTGTGCTCATTGAAGGCACATTAAAGCCTAAGTAATACGAAGAAAACTGTGATATCTCAAAAATTAGGTAAGCTTGGCCATTCACCCTTCAGCATATGTTTTATTTTTTATCTTCTTCTTAAGCCACCCACAGTACCTAAAATACAATAACTTCTATGAGTATTTCAATATAATTCTATATTTACATTTACATGGATGACCAAATTTTAATATTTTTGTTTACCTTTCAAATGGATACATCCATCGATATTGCAATGGACTGCCTAGGTATGTTTCTTCTTCCAAATGTATAGGTAACTGCTCCATAACATTGAAGAATCCTGGAAGAAATACTCCCCCTAATTTACAAAGTATGATGCTTATATCCCGTTGCATTCTTGTAGCTTATTGATCATTAAAACTGTTGAGCGAAGACTTCTGAAGTATTCACTTAACTTAACAAGTGGTTCTAATATATCATCTGTTAGGACATGGAATTCTATTGGCATAGGCGTCTGTAAAAACACATGATAGTCATGACTCATTATGTTTTGAAACTTTGCAGACTTCATATCTACGCAATTCCCAATGTTTGAGCAATATGCATCAAGCATTATTAGTTATTGCGCCCACTTGCACACCCCCTTTTTTTTGTCCAAACAAAGGGCGTATGAAACCTTGGGTTTTAGTGTTCTTCCATTAACATCATGTTTTAGATTGAGCTAACTCTGATCACACATGTCTGCCATGTCCAACCTTACCTTAACATCATCTTTTGCTTTACCAGACACATCTATGACAGTGTTAATGATGTTATCACAAAAGTTCTTCTCTATGTGCATTATATCCAAGTTGTGATGTAACAGCTGGTCTCTCCAATTAGGTAACTCCTATAAGATTCTTTGCTTAGTCCAGTTATGAAGATTTTCCTTAAAACCTAAGATTATAAATCTCCATGAGTGGTTACTTTTGGAAATTTTGAACCTCATGGGATAGCTCCTCCCCACTTTTTCTAGATGGAGGACCATCTTTTATGACTTTTCCTTTAGAAAATGCAGTTTGGTTTTTTTTCGAAATGCATGATGTCTAGGTAGGAATCGATGGTGATAGTCAAACCAAGATGGTTTGTAACCATATTCCAAATTTATTGCCTTCAATTTATTCATACAGATAGGGCAACTCAAACACCATGAGTGCTCCATAATGATAACATTCTGAGGGTTTGGGAAATCATTTACTATCCACATTAATGTTGCTCTCATCAAGAAGTTCTGCCTTATTGATGACCACCATTCTATAGACTTCTCAGCTCATTAATCAAAGGTTATAGGTGCACATCTATTTTGTTCTTCAAATTTGTTGGACCAGGTATACTGCAAGTTAAGAACATGTATGGTGTTGTCATGCATATATCTGGGGGAAGGTTGTAAGGTATCACAACTACAGGCCAAATTGAATAAGGTTGTGAAGATTGTGAGAATGGGCTAAACCCGTCGGCTCACAAACAAGTCTCACATTGCGAGGCTCGGTAGTAAAATCTGAGTGTCTGTAATCCAAATGTTTCCATGCTTCACCATCTAAAGGGTGACAAAGAACATTTGTTGTGATGCCACCTCATGTGTTCAGCTGTCTTTCTTTAGGCACAAAGGCGTTCTAATCTAGGTGTCAAAGGGCAGTCGAACATTTTCACATATGATTTTTGCTTGTTCCTATTATCGCCTCACTTCTTTGGTTTCCATCTTGGTAAATCACAAAACTTAAATTTTTCAAGTGTTGAATCCTCCTTAAAGTAAAGCATACAACCACTGCAACAACGATCAATCATGTGTACAACTAGATCCAAACTTTGAACCTTCTCATAGTAATTTTTCAACTCTAAGTAATTTTTCAGCACGCGATTGTCTGCCAGACAATTCCCATGCATTAACTGCACCACCTCATTAAACAATTTTGAGGTATATTGTAGTTAGATTTGACACTCATCAATCTAACAACATTTAACAATTTAGTTTGGTTAGTAGACCATCTCATAATGGTCTTTGAGCAGCTTAAAGCATCATATATATATATATATATATATATATATATATTAAAAGTTGGATTGAACTCATGTATGAGTGACATATGGGATGCCACATAGGATGCCATATATAGTGCCACGTGGGATAAGAACGCCATATAAGATGGCAACATAAAAGAATTCTATTAACTATCATGTAATTAAGATGGATGTAGGTTATCAATGCAACTTTAATTCAATTTAATGTTAACTTTTTCATATGTTATGACTAATTAGTAATTTAATTATTTCTTTAAAAAACTTAAATATAGACCAAAGAAATGATTTAGATGTTACCCAAGGAAAAATTAAAGTGTGTTAGACATTATTCTTGAGGTAAGTATATATCGGACATCTAAATCTAAATATATTTATTCTTATATATTTATTTTTATGTGAATATATCATAAGTTGACATTTGAATGCTGATTGGGCTGCTTATTGTGTATATTATAAAGCTTGATTACTTAAGCATGTCACATAATTGGATTTCGCTTATGACTACTTTAAGTTGATACAATATTTAGTTTCTTTTCACATTTGTAACTTACATTCATGTGTATTTTATTACGCACAACCGGGTGGACATATCAATTGTCCACCCTGGGCCACCACTAGCTGTTTTCAGTCCAGCAACTGTCGCGCCCTCCTTTCCCTAAAAAAATTCATGCTTCTCAGATTTTTAAAATTGCGGTTTTCATTCTCCCCATTCTCCCCACTGATCGATTCTCGCTGCTTTGATTGCTTTATCGTTTAGTAATTATTCAATAGCTGGGTTTAATCTTAACGTTGCTATTGATGTTGAATCTTCATCAAACACGAATTCTTTGTCAAGTTTGATAGCGTTTTTTGGATCTTTGTTTTGTTTTCGAGTTTGGAAGTTGAACGCATTAGTTTTGGGTTTTGATGAGTTAATTTTGAGATTTTTGAACTGGATTGCATTCATTGTTATGTTGTCGTGTTCTAAAAGTATAATGCAATTGTTGGTTTAAATATATATTTGGTGTTTGCGATTGGTTGTCCTGGGTTTTTGGTAGAATGGATTGGTTGGTGTTTTGAGTTGTATATTGTGTTAATATCGGTTAAGATACAAGTGTATAATGTTTCTTTGGTTTAATTCTTGACTTCATTGTATGTAAATTTTGGTTGGTGATATATGAGAAATGACATGTCACCATTATGTTTTATATACTCACCAAATATAGTTGTTGGCTCACAAAATGTACTCATTTGGCTCACTATAAAAAATATGTTGTCTTGTACTACAGAGCAGTTTTTTCCTCACTTAAAGAGACATTTGGCCCAGTAGGATTCAACTTTGTTGTTACCTGTTTTGCATTATAGATCACCACAAATATTGTGATTGTTTTTCATATGATACTTTTATTCTTGGTATGTACGTATAAGAAACATTAGCTCATGAATATAAGTCACATGCTCACTAAATATGGTTGTTGGCTTACTAAAGAAATACATTTAGCTCACTGTCATTCAGCTTGTATTTAACAATCATAAATCAATTCTCTGCTCACCAAATGTTATCACTATAATCAATCTTGTATCTTACAGGGAAAACAATAGCTCACTATAATCAGTATAGCTCACCATAAAATTTTTGTTGCCTTCCACTATAGAGCAATTTTTTGCTCACTAAAACAAACGGTTGGCTCATTGGAATGAAGCTTGTACTTAGCAATTATGCATTATAGCTTACCATAAAAATCATGTTGTTTTTTGCAAGTGATACTTCATTTTTGCTATTTACAATAGATTGTTTTGTTGTTAAGGTTGTTGATGTTAATGATTATGTTAGGATATTTTGTAATCCTACTGTTGGTTCAAAGGGCAAAGACGTGGCTTTTGATGATGGTAATATTGTCGGTGGCATGTTTAATTGTGTTGTGATTGATAAGGAGAAATGTGTAGATGATGATGAATGTGCTGTTGAAGTGAAGGAATCTAATGAATCAGAGCTAATTGGTAAAAGGGTTAGTTTTGTAGCTACAGCATTTGAGGTATACAATGAATATGCTTTCCGTAAAGGTTTTTCCATTAGATGTGACAAGTTATGAAGGATAGAGGGTCCAGAAGAGGTTCGTTCAAGGGAGTTTTGTTGTAGCAAACAAGGTGTCAAAAGGTGCCCAAGGAAAAACGATAAGACATCCACAAAACAGAGTCGGATATGCAATTGTAAAGGTAGGGCTATATTTTACATTGAACCTAATGGCAATGGGTTTGTAAGAAGCACGACATGGTTCATAATCATGAATTTCTTTGGAAGATGAGGTTTATAAGTTCAGGTCACATAAAAAAAGTCGAGAAAGCTCATGTGTACTTTTTTCGAAATATAAGAAGAAATAGTATGAAAGTTTCGCATGCTTATCGACTTCTAAGAAATGAGCTCGGGGGTTCACCATTTTACTCGGTTTTAGAGAAACGGATGCATACAATAGTCTTGCAAATGAAGTCAAGAGGACTTTAGATGAGGGCGATGCCAATCAATTGATGTGTGTTTTGGAATCTAGGTGTGTCAACGAGCAAGATTTTTTTTATAAGTTTAAATTGGATGAGGATGATTGTTTGATGAGCTTTTTAGAGAGATCCATAAACGAAATGTAATTACTTGTTGTTTGGTGATCTCCTTGTATTTGACACGACATATAGGACCATCCATTATGAGATGATATGTGCACCTTTTGTTTATATGAATCATCATGTGAAGAATGTTATGGTGGGATATGTGTTTTTGATGAATGAGAAGATTGAGAGCTTTGTTTGGTCATTTAAAACATTTTTGGAAGCTATAGATAATGCGCAACCAAAAACTATGATGACGGACCAAGTATTTTCTATGGCAAATGCTATTGAAAAGGCCTTCCCCTTGGCAAAGCATAGGTTGTGTACTTAGCACATCTTAGAGAATTCAAAAAAGAATATTGGCTATCTTAGGGTTTTGGGTGGATTTGTTGATAAGTTTGACCATGTTTTGATGAGATGTGATACAGAAGCGGAGTTTAATTTTTGTTGGCAAAGGTGAGCCCATTCTCTGTTTTCTGCTTATTAATGTGCTCACTAAGTTATTACTTTTTGGTCACTCATTACTAGTCTCTACTCACCAAGGTTATATGTGTCTGCTCACTAGATTATGCCTTCTGCTCACAAAGGTTACATTTTTCTGGTCACTAACTTATTACTTTGTGCTCACTGTTTTTGTGTGTTGGGTACGCTAAAGAGTATAAATGTGCTAAAAATTCTTGGTTGGTTAGATTGTATCGGTTGAAAGAACAAGGGTGTCCAGCTTTTTGCAAGGATGTTTTCTTTGGTGGCATTTTATCGTCACAAAAAAGTGAGTCGATAAATGCTTCTTTGCAAAAAAGAGTCAATGCCACCTGTGGGTTGTTTGATTTTTACGATATACTCTGTGACGTTGTTACTGAATGGAGGATTAGGGAGAAGGATGAGAATGTGAAAATTAAGGATGGATTTCCCGAGATGTACTTGCCACATGTTAGCATTTTACAGCATGCTTCGAAAATCTATACGAATAACTTGTATAAAGCATTTGCAAAATGAATACATTAAAGGAGAAGGGTGTTGTCAAGATCTGCTTAGCTTAAGTGAAGCCCCTATGGTACAGAGCACACATATGTTGTGTATGAGAACCACCTTTCGAAGAAGTTTAGGTTTGTGGTTATGTTTAATCTTCCAAACCATAATATTGTTTGTGACTGTAAAATGTACAGTGAGAGTGGTATTCGTTTCTGCCATTGCTTGCGAATTTTCAATGTTTATTGTGTGCCTAGAGTCCCTTAGCAATATATTTTGAAATGATGGACTAGGCGAGCAAGACCCCCCGGGTTGTAGAAGAAGCTCCAAATGGTAATGCAGTTGTTGTTCCTGGTGCATATGGAGGGTTCAAATGCGTAGGTAGTTTGAGGCTTTGCTTCTTGCAAGTGAATCAAACACCCAAGCAACAAAGCTATGTGAAGAAGCTTTCACCAAGTTGAAGGCTGATGTTGGTGTTTTTTTGGGTTCAGTTTATGTTTCTGACACTGAAAATGATTAACAATCTAGTGTCTGTAATAAAATCATTGGTAACTCTAAAGGTTTGTGGAAAAAAGGTGAAAGGAATGTAAGGAGGAAGAGTACATCTGAGAAGATATCAAACATTGTTGGATCAAGGAAGGCAAGGTTTTCTTCAAGGAATGGAGGAGATGTATCTCAACCTCAGGTAAAATTCTATTGAGAATCTCATTGAATAAGTTATGTTTCTTATATTAATATCTTTTTGGAGTTTGCTGAGCTTGCTACTAAGACTAGTAGAATTATTCTGTGTTTTTTGCTCACTAAAAGTGTTAATACGCTCACTGATATAGGGTGTTTGCGTACTAGAGGTGTGTATTGCCTCAGTACATTTTTTAGTTCTGACACTGTTAGTCTTATAGGTTCCACTCTCTACATTTATACGTGGCTCACTAAATATATGTATATGCTCACTAAAAATAAGATTTTCCTACGATGGTTTAGGTTCTTGCTGCAGGTTCATCTAATCCACCAGGTGCATCTAATCCAGCGGTATATTGTAATGAAATATATAGGGTTTTTAGCTTGATTTTTGATGAAAGGTTAAGGCAGGCAAATGGGGATAGGATTCCTAACAATCAGTTGAATCCTGCTTCTGAAGCTGCTAGCATTCAAGGATAATACTCTCACTAATATAGTGTGTCTGCTCACTTAAAATATGTATTGACTCAGTAATATAGTATATCTGCTCACTACATTTAACTTTGCTTAACTAAAGATATGTATGTACTTTTTTATTTTGTAAGACAGGTTACATGGGAATCAAGCATTTTGTTATCATGAGAAAGGGCATTGGCTTCTACCATTAATGAAGTTTTTTGCATCTAGGCCATTCAATAGTTTTTTTTTTTTTTGAACCAAACTTCAAATGTAAATTTGTATGTTGATTAATAAATTTTAAACTTGTATTTTTATTCGTTATGATGTTTTTATGTTTTTGTGATTGAGAATTGTTTTTGTATTTGAAAATTAAGTAAATCATATTGAATAATTTTGAAGTTTATAATATGGTGAATACTTTTGACACTTATAATATGTTGCTCACTGTTGAAGATTCATAGCTCACTAGTTTCATCTATTAGCAAACTATTTTTTACAAAACTATTATCATATATGTGATGACTTCACATTATAAAAGTATCGCATTCTATGACAATGACATGTTGAACACTTTAATATTTGACTTAACAATATAAAAAAATATCATTCTAGTTTGATTTTGCATTCATTTATAGAATTAATCATAGTAAAAGATATTGCTCACTGGGTTTGGCTGTTAACTCACTGGTTTTCTCTTCTAGCTCACTGGAATTAAGCATAGTAAAAGATATAAAATATTCAATAGTAAATGCTGTTTACTAGTACTTCATCATGATTAAAGGTAAGCATATTAATAGTGTTCATTTGAGACTGTTGGGTATATAAGTTCCTAAAATTTATCTAACTTAAAGCAAGGTTGATCACTCATGCTATTGGCACTTGAGATTGGCCTGATTTTGCATTCAGTTCTGCTTGTTGTTTATCATGAAAGTCCTTTGCAAGCCTCTTCATTCTATTCCACTATATATTTTCTTCGTTCTTGTTGATTTCATAGTAGTACCATGCTTTCATTACATCAAACATATTTTTGTCCTGCAAACAAAACAAAAAAAAGGAAACAAACCCATTAATAGGTGTTGTATTTATTTAAAGATATTTTTGTACAGAAAATATTTTTGGTAGACTTACTTTATTTTTTGTGAAACCACAATCCCATTTATCTGCTTAGCCAAAGTAAGACTCCATGTGCCTTATGGAAAAAATTCCATAGTCTATGACATTATCTGTTGTTCTCCATGGTATTCTCATTCGCACTGGTTTCATCTTCTTCACAATCTCATGTTTAGGGTAGCCGACACTGTCTTGTAGAAATCTCCTAATAGATCTTGCCTGTATACAAGAAA
>NCQV01108890.1:30049-50324 GCA_002740545.1 Lophocereus schottii | reverse complement strand
TTTCAAGTCTTTAAAGAGCTTTTTAAAAAGTTTCTAATTTTTTAAATTTTTATATGGTGGATAACAGGCTTCTCCAGCTTCCTGTTATCTTATGATTCTGTTATGTTCTACCCATTTCAGGTTCTGATTCTGATGTTTGCTGGGGGGGGGGAAGGTTTATTTGGAGAGGATGTTGTTTGTTTCTTAAGACATGTTTCTTTACTTTTGTACTCCACACTTATCTTCTTGTTGGTTGGGCTGCTCTGTGTTGATTAGATACCATCTTCCACAGAGCAGGAGGCTACAAATACCCACTGATGCTTCATTCATTATTTGTATTTTGCCCTACCTTTAATGTAACATAAAAGCTGTCTTACCTGTTGTAAGAAGAAAGAAAGTTGAGGTGATGATAATGATTTGGCTAGATTTCAATTTGTTATATGTTGCAAGTTGCAACTTTCTTGGGTCCACTGTTGGGCTTGATCTTGACTCTAATACAACAATGACAACAACAATAATAACTCCTAGTGTGGGGTCCGCTTGCGCGGGGTTTGGGAAGATATAGATATAAGCGGTTTTACCTTTGCAGGTATCATTACCTACAAAGATGCCGATTTCAATAAACCTACAAAAAGATTTGAAAAAACATTTTGTAGTTGATGGTACCCCAAAAAAAGTGCAATCCATAATAGTAAATAAAACATGAAGGAAAGGCGCATCACCACAAATAACGATAAGTTACATAATGACCAATACATGCACGACCAAAAAAGTACTAGCATACACAAGTACTGGAAACGCATGGTAAGTATTTCATCATGATGGGCAAGGGAAAGTATTTGTGAAGACTGTCTTGTTTGACGTCGTCCCTCCCATGTGATCGTGTCTCTACCTTTGCCCTCTCCTCTTTTTTTCTTTTCTTTTCTTTTTCTTTTTTTTTTTTTGCCTTCTTGGGGTTTTGGGGTTGCTTTTGTTGGATCCCACAGAGGTTTTAATTCCCCGGACTCCTGTCATTGGCTGCTATTCTGTTTCTACCATCCTCACTCCGTTGAATGGCTTTATTCTAGCCTTTTGAATGCGTTTCTGGATAGATACTATTGCTTATTTGTGCTATCGTGCTTGATATATTTTTTGATGTAATTCAGCCAATTGATGATAATTTGACTTTAATTCTATCTAACTAGCAATTCATGTGTTTCTAAGTATTTCTCTTCATTGTTTCCTAGAGTGTGCATTTGTCTTGAAGTGTTCGTGGTCATTACATTCATTCTAAGAGAAAAACGGAGGATATTTGGGGGATTCTATCAACATTAATTTTGCTCTGTTGCACCAAAAATTGACTGACAACATTAGCTGAGGCCTTCTTCTTCTGCCTTTTATCAGCTTCTGTTTGTTGACACTCTGTTTAATGGGTTGCAGAATTTTCGGAATTCTGAAATCGCTTTAATGAAGTGTTTTCAATCTATGGTGTTTTAGACTAGGTGTTTGTTTCTGATAGAATTTTCTACTCCCAGGGACTGTCACCCTGAAAATGTATTTTCCTCGATGGAGACAATTATGACCCTTGTCTTGGAAGAAAGTGAGGATATATCAGTAGATCTTCTTTCATCTATTCTTGACTTCCTTAAAATACAGGACAAGGTAAGTTTTCTTCTTAATGCCCACTAGTTTTATTTTGACTCCTTTCCTTCCACAATTTGTTGATACTCTCCATCTTTCGTTCAGGAAGTCCTGCCAGTTGCTCGCCAGCTTGCTGAGAAAGTAATTGAGAAATGTGCTAATAAGCTCAAACCTTACCTGGTACCGGCTGTGAAGTCTAGGGGTGCTTCTGTAAATGATTATTGCAAGGTTGTTGCAAATGTCTGCCAAATGGGATCTGAAGCTGTTGAGCCTAGTGATGGGGATGCTGCTAGCAAAAATTTGGTATTGTATTCCTCTCCACGTGTGATGAACGAGTGGGCTAGTTATTGGTTTGGTTTGGCTTTTGTTATGTGATTGCTGCTAATTGAAGATCTACAGTATGAAATTTGACATGTCTTCATGTGTATGATCGTCTTTTGTTGACAAGTTTTCTTCTAGTATACCAGACGAAGTGAACAATCTGGGCAAAGTTAGCACCCTTCAGCCCTTTTTTTGTTGTTTTTCCCCCCCGGGGGTGGGGGAGTAGGCATGTGGTGGAGTGGATGGTCAGATGGGCATGTACAGACAATGGATTTACTGTGTGGAAGAAGTGTTTGCATACATATTATGAAGTAGGGTGAATTTGAGGTTGTTTTGTCAAAATGCGTAGTTTTATGTCCTGATTCGTGCGCTTGTGTAACATCTTAACTTGTTTAAGTTGTAATTTGAAGCGACATGTCACAGTATTAGGTCATTGGGTACCTGTAGGAGGGTTATGTCCCCATTTAAAGGGAAGAGAGCCCTATGTTCGGAAAATGTTGCATGGGGCTTGGGAACTGGAATTTGGATTTTTTTGGTTATCTTCAGTGATCTACTTAGAAAATTTAAGTACCCTTTTTCTTTTCTGTGGGCTTAAAAAAAAAACAAAATCTTTGTTTTGCAACACTTATTCTATGTTTGCTGTATTCATGTGATCGTTGCAGTAGCCTGAAACTTTTCCTCGTTTGTTCTTACGTCTTAAAGTTATTTTTGCAGACTTTGAGTTAGAGCTTAGGTGCATTTCTTTGTAACTTATCATTTGTTTCTTTTTCTCCTGTTATCTGTAAAATTGTCATAGCTGTGGAGGTGCGATAAGTGGTAGTTGATTACTCTTCTGTGACGATTTGGTTGGGGAAATGCACTTAATATGACGAGTGACTGTTTGTTTATTTATTTATTTATAATCAGGCAGAGGAAAGTGATCTGGCCAATGCACCTACAGAAAAAGCAGTCGAGGTATGCTGACCTTTTGAATTATTGTCTTATGATATGGGGGATACGTTTCCCATGGACTGTACTAGCCTTTACTTTCTCCTATCAGGTAGCTATGGAAACTCTAGATGATGCTCCTCCTTCTGAAGAAGTTGGTCCAGCCACAGCTGGATCGCCGAAATCTGTTATGAGCAATGGTAACCTTCAAAAGGATATTGAGGAGACTTCAGCGATCAATGATGATTCCAAGGAGGAAAATCATGATGCTAATGATGGGGTTAAAGGTGCTGAGGAGCCAACCAACACAAATGCTGAGAGTTTAGATGCTGAAGAACTGGCCAAGTCGGAATCTAAGCCAGAAAAGTCTAACAAACGAAAAGCGAGGAAGACAAGTTCTTCGAGGAGCACATCAGAACCTTCTGAACCTCCCTTTATGGATAACAAAGAGGCAACGAAGGATCCTGAGCATGAAGAAAAAGATAGCAAGGATGCTGACAGTGCGCAGATTGAAGATACAGTAGATGATACTGTGGAACCTGCTGAAAATGAAAGAGAGCCTGGTGCTGAGGTTTCCTCACCAAGGACATCGGAGAATGAGCCTGCTGATGTCCCCTCACCGTCTCCTAGTGTAAGCCTTGATGGAAATCATTTGAAAAAGAGCGAGCAGCCAGAGAAAAAAGAAGACTTGGTGCAAGAAACTGAGCTGGCAGGTGATGCTGATTCTAAGAAGGAATCTGATATAAAGCAGACGACAGAAGATACCAGTGTTTCAGAGTCTAAATCACAGAAGCGCATGGGCAAAAAGACGTCTTCTGCAGCAGAAAAGGATGATAATGTCCCTCTTGCTGTTGATACATCAAAGAAGAAACATGAAGACACCCCCAAAGTGGATACAAAATCAGTGAAGCAGTCTGGAAAGAAGGTTGAAGCTGGCAGTAGTCAACGTGAAGATAAGAAGAAAAAGGGACAAGCGAAAGGAACTCCGGCAAAGGATCTTGCAAAACCTCCATCAAGAGACGAGGCAAAAGTACTTTCCGGAACCTTAATAGTTCTCGTTACATGATGGTGTTCTTTAATCTTGTTAAGTGATTTTCTTGCGTGTATCAATATTTTTGATGATTTTCTCAGAAACCTGTGCCCCAATCCACTGCAAAATTAAGTAAAGAAGAAAGTGATGTGGAGAAAACGTCTAAGGCAGGCTCCAAGAGAAAGCAAAGTCCAGGCGAAGAAAAAGTATGTTAGCACAATTATGTTTTGGTCATCCCTTTTGGTGATAATTACATTTGCATTTCTATGTAGTATATTATACATTGTACAGGCTTTGCTTTGATTGTTGGCGCAATGAGGAATTCCAAAATAACTAACCCATATTGAGCATTTTGTTTTTGTAGAGTCTGATGTGAAAAAAGAGTTTATGCTTGAATATTTTCGCAACTAGATCTGAAGTCTGTTAAGCAGAAGTTGTAGGAAGATTATCGATGCTTTATCTTGACATTTTTGATGTTGATGAATATTCAAATTATATCGTGTGTAGCATGATGCTTTTATTTGTCCTTTCTTGGTGCTAATAGTGTGGATTTTGCTTGTGCCGCCAATCTGTTCAATTGCAAACTCTTATTGTTGAGAATTTCCAAAATTATACTAGACCATTCAAACCATTACCCTAAAGTCCAACCTAGCATCGATGCTCTTGTGCTGCTGCTTTTCAAACATTTTGCTGTACGGTATGCACATCTTAAGTAATTGCCCAATAAGGGTCATCTGCCTGGAGTTTGAGTTTGAATGTGCACAAGTCAAATGTAACTGTTCGCGCAAAATAACATATGCTTGATTCTTCTTGGAATACTAGGTGAGTCATAGAGGCTAAGAATTCGATGTTGCGACATAGTGTTGACATGTATACCACTAGAAATCCATATTTTATTGTTGGTGCTACTTTTATTATTGGTGTATATTTGTGTTGATGTGCCCTGTTCCTGTCAAACATTCATCAGAGCTAGTGCTTATCCATTTTTGAACCAAAACTTTATATGGCTTTTTCTTTAAATTTTCAGGCATCTGATACCAAGGTTTATGGTGCTGAATTGATTGGTTCAAAAATTAAAGTTTGGTGGCCTGCTGACAAAACGTAAGTGTTTATGATAGGTCTTCTGCCTTCAATTGCCCCCCTGCATGACCTATCATAGATTTAAATTATAAAACCTCCCTCTCTTCGCAGCAATCTTCTCTGCGTTCCTTGCATTGTTACTCCTGTATTCGTGTTTTCTCACCATGTAATTTATTCTTTTTCAGTTTTTCGTTCTGCGAACTGTGAGCATGCATTGCGTTGCATTTTGAAATATCGTTGTATTCTTATTTTGTTATTTTTATATAGGATCTTAGCATTCAGATGTCTAATGCTGTTTGATCTTTTCAAATTTATGGTTACTTGAGCTTGGTTGGTCTCCAGTTCATACTTCAGCATATTGACATAGGCATGTGTGTTTCAGAGATGTTCTTCGTTGCGTTCTTGGTGTAAACTGTAAACTTTCCTTTCATTTTGTATTGTCGAATCTTGGAAATATATAAAAATAGCATTATTTATTTACCGATGGTGCTGGTTGAAAATGGTTTTCCAGGGAACTAAGGCTGCAATTTGTTGTTGAAAATGAATTTGACTGGTCAAAAGGTATAGATGAATGCATGTTTTGTCAATGCGACTCAGATCGGGGGGTGGGAGGATTCATTTTTCGTTTGTTGTCTCTGTCGTACAAGACATCTTCCCTGGCAAGTAAAAATCAGCTGTTTATTTATTAAGGGCCTGGTAATTAAGCTGACCTGTATATGTCGTGCATTGAAATGCTGCACCTATAGGACTGCTTTTGGTCATTTGTGACTTTTTATTCCCCTTCTTTTTGGTTTTTGGCTATAGAAAAGAGCACACAGAAAACAACATAGTGAGGGTAATGCTGGAGAACTCATGAGCTGGTTGTTGTTATGGTCCTGTCCAATCCTGGTCTTTTGGAGGACTTGTTGCCGATTTTAAGTGCATGTATTACTTTGTTTATTTGTTTCTTTTCATTCTGATATTTTGCAGATATTATGAAGGGATTGTTGAGTCCTTTGATCCTGTTAAAATAAAACATAAGGTGATTTGATTTTCTACGTGCCTATTCGTAGCACCCCTTCTTCATTGCAGCACGGAGAAAATTAGTTTGTGCATTTTGATCCGAGTAATCAATTGTATTTGCATGTAGATCGTGTATATTGACGGAGATGTGGAGATATTGAAACTTGCAAAGGAACGGTGGGAGTTGCTTGATGATGACACCCCACTCGATCAGGTTAGGTTGCCTTTTCTTTTAGCTACATAATGTCACAGTTCGCAATGTGTGCTGATGCATCTTGTTCACAGGGACATGCAAGCGATGTGGAAAGTCCGGATGAATCTGCTGAAACGTATGTCTTGTATCCTCTGCTAACGTCAAATTTCATGCAGATCCTTAAAATGCCATTCTTTTGCGCACCTTTTACAATTGGGTGATAGATACCTGTGATTCTGTGGAATCTTTGCTCTTTTGGCTATTCATATGTAGTTAGGAGTCCAGTGATTCAGTTGGAAGTCTTGGATCATCTGCCTTCTCTTTTGTGATTGTCGGTCGGTTCAGGGTTCCATCTCATTTAGTTGGTCGTATTGTAGGCCTAAAGCAAAGAAGGGAAAGACTAGTGCAGATCAGAGGAGTAAGCGGGGGAAGACTGAAACAACCGCTAGAAAGTGAGTAGTGTTGTGGTCTTTAGTTCCCTTCTGTTTAATTGCTTAGCACTCAGAGGCTCGTTTGCTACCTATCAGGGGTGGAGCTTCATCCAGCAAATCAAAACCTCCACCCAAGTCCGTTCGTAAGCAGAAAGATGACAATAAAGCAGAAACCAAATCCAAGGAGGAATCTTCAAAGACTGTTGGTAAATCCGATGAGGATAAAGCTGGAAAATCTAAAGATATAAAAGCTGGAAATAAATCATCTGAGGAGGCACTAAAATCAGCTGTGAAGTTCAAAGATGATGATGTGGCGCCTAGAGGAGCTAACAAGTCTAAGCAAGAGACAGCCAAGGGAGCTACCAAGTCCAAGGGGAAAACCCCAAAGGCTAGTGCCAAGTCGAATTCTAGTGGCACTGGCAAAGGGAAAGCCTCTACATCATCGAAGGAGGAGGAAGCTGAAGATGCAGAGGAGTCACCAGAACCAACAAAAGCACCCGAGACTGCAAAGGCCAAGTCCCCAAGCGCAACGAAGTCTCAAAAGAGCGGCAAGAAGAGAAAAAGAGGGGGGAAAGGTTGAGGAGTTATTGTTCTTTGGATAGTGTGATTGTTGGGTTTTCTCTGGGTTCTCTGATCTTTCGCTGCTGGAGCTACCTACTTCTTCATAGTAAGCCGCAATGGTACATTTGTTTGTTTATCAATTCTTCTGAGATTAGGGTAAGTTGTGGCTACTATCTGTTATAATCACAGTTTTCAGCCCTTTGCTAGGAGTTAGGGTTAGTGTAGAATTTGTTTTTGATTTTGCCGAGGCTGGACTAGTAGATCGGGGATTAGCTTTCGTTTAGAGATTGATTTAGTAGATAGATAGATGTAGATTCAAAGCTCAATGTCTAATTGCATTCTATTTATCCAGCCTGCAAGGTATGCATACCGTGTGCTTATTTGGTCCCCTTGTGGATTCCTTCGGTTTTGATTTTTGCCTGTCCAGATTGGGCGGTAGAGCTCATGCACTATTCATCGATCTTGTACAACTTACCTGTGTTTGGAGATTTGTACTTGCTTTTCTACCCCTTCTTAATATAAGTAGTGATGGCTAAATGAGCAGGCCTCCCTTGGTCTGTGCCTATGTTAAGATGGTTAGGTTGGTTCATCATAGGACCACTATATTGAGCCAGCTAACTTAGGCGATTGCTTTTGGCTGTGTTTTTCTTATGGACTAACTTTTAACTAATCTGGCTTCTTAGCTTCTTGTGCGAGATACCTGCAATACTTCCTGGGACAAATTTATATTTTTCAATAGTTCGTATTACAATTGCCGCGCTGTGGTCGTGTATTTTGCTGCTCTTTTGTGAGATAGTTTCAATGGGTGAGCCCAGTAATTAGGGCGTCGTGAGATGGGTCCATTTGTGATCACCTTGATATCAATGTGCATCTTCAGACTTCAACTTGAAGTTGTTCCGACTTCTTAAATGCCAAGCATAGTTGTTATCTTTTTGATTATCTTACGCCTCTTTTTCGTGCTCCATATTTTGGTTCCTTGTTTGATCCTAAGAATATAATAACAATGCTTATATCATATACTTGGAAATACAAATACAGAAATACTTGAAACTTTCTTTTCCCTCCGCCCAGAGGTTCGAGATCCAAGGACAACAATTTAAAACCCCACTCTTGATTTTATTGTTCATTTGTAGCTTATGTATATGTACTTCTGCAAGTGGATGTTTGATTTTATGCTTGTGTTTGTAGTTCATATTATATTAATATATTTTTGTCTATATGGCTTTTGGGAGTATGTTGTTATAAAGACATGATCATATTTGACCAAAAGTTGGTTGAGAGTCGTTTGTATTAGCTGTAGTTGTTTACATATAGTTGTTTGTGTTGATTTTTTACATTAAATGTTTTAAGAAAAAATGTTCGGTAAAAGTAACAGTTTATGGTAAAGTTGTTTGATGAAAAAATTTGTGAAAAATTAATTCCAAGAAGACAATAATTTTAGCATTTGCAAATTAGCTTTTTTAAATTTAAAAAACTTTTATACCGAACACCCAAGTCAGCTTTTTTTTTTAATTTTTTAAATTAGGTTGAATAGCTACTTTGCATTGAACATAGTACTTTTTGGCCAAAAACTCTTCAAAAGACTGCAATCCAAACAGTCCCATTGATTGTGTAGTGCAATCATTACCTAAATGAAGTGATGACAATAGGTACTGAAATGTGATTAACATTTACTAATTGATTCAAACGTTCTCTAGTTTAGGTGATCCGATCACTAAATTATTTTTAGTAGCTAGCAGCGTGAATAGAGATTTTTTTTTTTTGGGGGGGGAATATAATTGGCTAAATTATTCCAAGTATCCTCTTATTTAAAATTTGCATAAAATAATTTTACGAGTTATTTTTGTGAGATTGATCTTTTTCTGTTAGGTATCATTTCATAGCACAATTCTTTTTACTCAGTATTTTTTCTTAAACTTATGGTTTCATCTAACTTGTTACTCTCAAATTAGATGTCACTCTAAGTCGACTAATTAGTGACCTAAATAAGCTTTAAATACATTGGTATGACCTTTTTTTCTTTTTTTTTTTTGGTTTCTCAGGCGATTACGCGAAGTTTGCATGTGACAAGGCTCGCTAAAATGGAGGCAGAATTTTCGAAATCGCAGAACAAACGGACTAGAACAGAATTTTAGAATGAGTTGTCATCACGGTCGAAGTCGAGTAGCAAGATTGTTACAGACCAAACAGGTGAACTCATCTCAAAAGACTAGCCTATTAAGTGAGAGAGTTCATTTAATCTATAAACCCCTCATCAGTTGCTCATACAATCGATGTGGGACAAGTCTCATACCTTGTAATTGGTTCAAATTCGTAACATTCGACCCGCCTTAAGGGCTAACGTCCTCGTTGGTCACGGCTGGCTTTCCCAGGCCACCACTCCGAGTTCTTGTTGGTCATGACCACGTTGGTCACGACTGGTTCTTTCCCAGGCCACCACTCCGAGTCCTCGTTGGTCACGGCTGGCTCCCCCAGGTCACCACTCCGTGGGCCACCACTCCGAGTTGGCTCTGATACAAATTGTTACAGACCTAACAGGAGAACTTATCCCAAAAGACTAGCCTACTAGGTGAGAGAGCCCATTTGATCTATAAATTCCTCATCAGTTGCCTATATAACCGATGTGGGACAAGTCTCATGCCTTATAATTGGTCCAAATCCGTAACAAAGATCATGGGCGGATCTTCCGCCGGAAATTCTCTCACTATCGGAAAACGTCTCGCTACGCCACTTGATGTTTTATGTTTTCTCTCCGTCTGCCAAAAATGGCGATCGTCGTTATCTGCACCCACAACCTCCAAACCTAATCCTAACCCTAATTATGGTATTTTGTCCCCTTTTCTTCCTCTCCAAATCCCTAATTCTGCCAATCTTCCTTTCAACTATCGCCCAGATGATGCGCTGATTCTCATCGTAAGTGCCGTTTTTCTCGTTCAACCAAATGATTCTGATCCTAATTCCCCAGGTTGGCTGTTCACTGTTGAAGAAAGGGAAGCTGGTAAGCTGCGACTGCTTCACCCTCTTTCAAAACGTCCTCTTACTATCAATTTGCCTTCGAATTTTCCTAATTGTCTTAGTCTATTCAAGTTTCGTGTCACTGAAATATCTAAACGATATAGCTTTAAGTTTGCAAGTGATGGCAAGGACGTGTGTGATGTGGAATGGGGAAGTCGTGCTCGTAAAGTGGTTTTATGCTCAACGTCTAGTATCACTGATTGCACAGCTATGGTTTTATATGGAGATGGGATTTTGGTTGGGGTGAGAGTAAGCAGTGGGCAATGGGGTTATGTGCGTCATAGCTTAAGGTCACCCTTTGAGAATGTGGGTAATTATGACAACATGGTTTGTGCGCTTGATGCTGATGGGCATGTTTATGTCGTGGATCATGTGTTAATGAAAGTAACTAATACCATTTTGCTTGAAGAAAATCTGGCTTTGCGGGGTGAAATGCTTCGTAAGGATTTGAAATCCCTGAATCATCATGTCGTGGAGTCTGAGGGAGAGCTGTACTTAATTGTTTGGGATTATCATCGCTCGAACTCATCTTCAGGTGAAACGTTTGCGGTTTACAAGCTCAATAAAGGGCAGCTAAAATGGGTTTCTGTCGAAACTTTTGATTATGATGTGCTTTTTGTGAGCCCAGAGTGGTGCTTTCTTGTCTTTGTCAACAACCATATCAGGTTTAGCGGAAAGGCCATTGTTTAATCTTCTCACTGTTTCTACTATGCCAATGCTGTCCGTTCGAGCTGCTCGTTGTTGGGAGGATCCAGTGTAGATCTTGGCTTTCATTTGGTGCTCAAGGAATTGAGTAATAATTATAGTGTTCTCCATTACTTCGACAGGGATATGGCTGATATGGTGTGGCTAGCTCCGACATGGTTCTGGCCAGATACTTTCTCCTCCATCGGGTAACCCTCAATTTCACATTGAACACCATGATTCTAAACACCTGGGCAGAACAGGTTTGTGATATATGCCCTGGAGCCTAAGCAGTAGTCTTCTCCATTGCCCCCACTCATTGGATGTTCGTTTTTCATTATTTGTCCACTGGATTCTCAACCTAATCTGCCTCGATCTAGTTTACCTCTTTATAATCATGGAACCGTGTTGGCATGAAGTTCAGTGATAATTCTTCTACATCTTAAAAATTGTTTGTGTTCCATGGAAACCACTTGCCAGTAAGCAAAAGACTCTCTGGCAGAATCTAGTGACATGCTCTTGTGAACTCGTAACAATCTGGCCTGATTCCCCTGTTTAAAAGTTCATGCCGAGTGGAAGGGGAGAGGCTTACATGTTTGGAAATCGAACACATAATATAGGTGACTTGCTGTGTGCTTGCTTGGGATTCTGTTGCGGCACATAAGACTAATAAATATGCCTTTTTAATGCCTTTTTGGGCTGAGCACAGCCTTATCTAAGTCTAGACATGCTTCCAAGGGCAGGGAGCGTTAAGACATGCTGTAAAATGGTAAGGTTTGAATCCTTGACCTCTCGATATGAGGCTGAGAATTCCGCCATGTCCAAGGGTGTTTCCCCAGTGTATAATACATACTTTTTAGTTAACTGAATGCGATGCCCTAATGTACGAGACAAATCAAGATCGGTTAAAATGCAGTCTGGACAGTTCATAAATCTTATCAACCAACTGTAGTGTTCTTTGTTCGTTCTAAATCATGCACCTATGTGGTCAGCAGAAATATTATTATAGTTTTGGTACTTTGTCTTCTCCCAGAATTTGCTAAATCGGAACATTACACTGTTTTGCCTTTCTACGTTCCTAATTCCAGTACCTGCGATAACGCTTTGTGATCCTATCTAGCTTCCACAGAGACAAGTGGGTGGTTACACTCAACATCATGCTGACGCGTATGGTTCTTTGTCTGTGAAGGAATGAGGAGGACGAGGATGGACAATCAGATGAAGTACCCTGTGATTCTGAATATCAGGTATTAATTTAATCTAGAGTTTCCTAGTTTGAGTTTTGGCGTACCCATTTCCTCCACCTTGGGTTTGATTGGTTGCTTGGGCCAATTTCCCCTACCTTGTCCTTTGTACCTTGACTCTACCTTATCAACGTTAGTTAAAAATACATCTTTCTGTTCATGTTTTCCAAGCAGGATCCCAAGAGTGAGTTTTCAAAGGTGAGGTTAGAAGTAGATATTAGCCCTGACCTAGTGCCCATATTGCAAAAGGTCTGGGCAAAGCATGGGAACATACTCGAAGCTCCAATGTGCACAGCAAGTTCATGATATCTTGTGCCCTAGAATCGTTGGCAAAAGTTATGATCATTCTCGAGGGTAATTCGGGGACAACCTTGACCGAGGCACAATGCAACGATATGACTTCTACAGTGTGTGACCTAAGACATCTTGGTTTAAGAGTAGAATGGCTTGTACCCTTTGTGGAGAAGGCTGTGGCGCTTCATATAAGCAAGCTGATGATTGCTGCTTTGGCTGAGCTTGACAAGGCCATAGCCCGAGCCAATGCAATGAAAATGAAGTTTCAGATGAATTGGCCAACATGGATGAACTGGTGAAAGCATTGGGGAAGGATCGGATCTGCATATTTGAGAGAATGCCTATTCCTGGACCTATAAATCTTGGCCAGTGCTTAGCCAAGGGGCTGTTTTAGTACAATTCTAATGTAGTCATAGGACTACAGACCCGATCAATGAAAATCCTCCACCTAGCCCTGCCCCCTGCCCCTCCCCCTCTCTTCCAAAACCCTGAAATTCCCCCTTTATTTCTGAAAAGACAATCCACTTTCCAAAAAACGTAGCCAGGACCATGATTTTCATTTTATATCATGTAAATGCTGTTAGTGTTTTCTAGCATAATTTTGTATTTGGCTTGTTAGATTTCAAAGTTTTGCTAGATTTGGGACAATGCTGGAGCTCTTCACTCTGCAAAATGCAGATTGGCCGTTGCAAGACTGATACTGCCCTAAAAAACATCTTCATGGACAGTCTCTGTAAGGACGCGCTATTGTCTGGGCCTCTCGGGGATGATTGGCGCAAATTGGCCCTTGACAAAATGCAGAACGGATTCATTTAAGACCTTTGTAAAAGCCCTACTTTGGTGATGATAATGACTAGGTTCCTGCTCCGGCAGCTCCGCTGCTACAGGGACCACTGGAGCCATGGCACAGGGACAAGAATGACGGTTGCAAGTCTTCGAAAACTCTTATATTTTTTCCTTTTCTTTTTGATGGAATTTGTATTTTTGAATGTAAATGAATCAAAAACAATGATACTAACCCTTTTTGAATGCATATGCGTATATTTCTATCAATTGTATATGGCATTCAACATGTACAAATTTTCAATTGAACGGAACACATAAACGTGTATTCCGTTAACTCTGTTTAACTCTTCTGCATGTACTAATGGAATACAATCTAGAAGTGCTTCCTAGAGTAAAAATTGTCAAATATGTTTTTTGCAGCGTCCTATCAAGCTAACATCTTTGATAATATTGTCATGTAAAAATTCTTAATGACTCTCTCCATCCCATTTGCATTCTCCTCAATTGACTTTTGACATTGGAATTGCTAAATTTGACTATTGTGTTATGTTTGGTGAAATGTAATTTACTACAGTCAATTTTATAATGCAATCGTAATTGCATAGATTATGATAATGATAATTACCAAGTTGTTGCTATTTGAAATACCACCATATACCCAAACAAAATAATAAAAATATAATTTCAATTTAAAAACTCATCTATATTACAAAATTATTTACATCTAATCAAGTATTACTTTAATTTGTTAAAATATATTGTATGTCTGTACATCTGTCCCATTATGCAGCCCGTTAAGAAATGATAGATAGTGAGCAATCATGTCCTCCCTTTTTCCTTTTTGAGGTCCAACAATTGACAAGGGCCCACAAATGGACAAGCTTAGCAGGAATGAGGCACTAATTGTAATAAATGAATGAATGACCAATACGCCCTGAAAACAGCCAGGAACTAGCGATAGTTATTTACTATAATTACTCCGTTAACTCTTTTAATTGTCAGAGGTGCCCAAACTTCACGTGTTGATTGACACATTATATGCACCTGAAGTGATATGAGCATTCCTAAGCATAGATGATAGGGACCTAATTATGTTACAAGTTTACAACACAGATTAGTGGTATTTGCTAATGACATTACACACCCACAGACAAGAGACTAGTTGCATATTCACACTTCACTTCCAAAGTTGGGTCTTCGCTTTCTCGAATGCTGCCTTAGCTGCGCTTCTTTCAATCTCTCTCTTTTCTTGTAGCTTCAAGGCATCTGAAACCTCCCGTAATGAAGCTTGCAAGTTGTCCTTGCACTCTGACAGGGTTTTGGAGATCTGATGTAGGCTATCTCGATGCCTAGCATTTTCCAACTCATAACATGCCAACTCTGTGCTCAACTCTGTCAACATGCCCTTGAAATAAGGGGTATTTTTACGAAGTACACTCAGTTTCTGAGAAGAAGCTATATAGGCATCATTAGCATTGCGATAAGCATCCCAAGCATCATTATAACAGGATTTCTCATTGTTATAGCGTCTTAGGAGCTCCTCTGAGGAGATGTCCTCCTTAATGGCTCGCTCAATATCCGCAAGGGCAGTTGCTTGATTGATACACTCAGTTACCCTCATACGGAAGAGTCCATAATCAACTTGCAAATGGTCCAAAGCTGCAAATGTGCAGTTTGCTTCCTTCAGCATTATCTCATGATCCATTGAATCCATGGAGTCCAGTAATGCTATCAGTTTATTTTGGATATGATAAGCTAATTTCTCAAACGCCTGGAGTATGGTGGCCGACATACTACTTCCTTCATTGAGACCATCCTTCAGAAGGCCTGACGGGTTCAGAAGGAGCCCAGACCAAGGTTGATCATCTGAACTGGGAGAGGCTTCAAATCTTTCTTCAGAAGAATCTTCTGAGATCATACATGGGGCTGACAAATTGTCATCACGCTTGGCAACTTGACCGAAGTTGGGAGGAGGACCTTTTAAAATCAAAGCAACAATTTGAGAGAAGGGAGAAAGGAGGGGGCGGGCGGAGGCATTAAAAAAGTTGGAGAAATTCCAGACGGCTCTTACCCCTAATGGCAGGACTCAGTGCTGTAGTTGTTATACGCTGAGGACTATCAACAATTTTGCCTGGCGAACCTGGTTCCGGGGAGATGTATGCCTTCAAAAACTGAAGTAGCATATCCACTAAAGGATCTAGGCATTTGGTTGGGAAAAATAGAATGTCAAGAAAGAGTATGCATAAATTCTAGAATTCTCAAAACAGAACATTTGAAGAGGATATATGCAATTCAGGCTGCAGTGATTGAGATGAAAATAAATTGGCAGGCAGTCAAAATATACCTCGGGCAACTGGATGATGGACTGTTGCAACAACTGTGGTAATAGATGCTTGTGTATTCGCCATGGGAGAACCATCATCCATTGTGCTTTGGGTTGTCATTTCGGACTCTAAGGTATTCCGAGAGGTCTTGTTCTGAACTGGTTGAGGATCAATTTCTGTAGATGGTTCATCAGTTCTATCAGTCGTTTTGCCCCCTTGACTGCATTCAATCTGTATTTGGGCCTGTTCTAAAGGTAGCTCATGAGCAGCCATTTCAAGAGCATCAATTTGCATAGCTTCTTCATGGCTTAAGTCGAACTGTTCTAGTAAAATGTTCTGTTCAGTAGTGACATCCGTGGGGATAACTAGAGCAGAATGAGGGGAATCATCTAGCCATTGCTTGAAGTTGCAAGCTCCATCTCCCTGTAGTACGAGTAGGATGAAGTATAATAGTTACAGAAGCATCACAGACTTCAGTGAGCCCGTGAACTAGAGAAACCATTTCATGACATTCTACAAGACAGCATCGATGTGGCAAAGAGGTGAAATGACTATTGCAATCTCCAAGGCCAAAAGACCGTAGAAAAAAAAAACAATACAGAAAGAAGAAAGGAATATAGCAAATTGAAACTTGCTTCCTCATAAGCCAATTCAGTCATACAAAGGGCTTTCTATAGGCCCTTGCGTTCTCAAGTCTCAACATCCATTCTATTATATTTTATATATATCTGGCTTAATCCATCGAGCCATGCATACAAGCCCATGAGGTTCCCCCTAAAATCAATTGGCAATGGACGGAGTAACTCTCACGTTTATATACACAGTCAAGGCCATCTGCTTATAGGTCGCAGATTCAATTCGAACCTGATAATCCTTGAAAAAAAAAAGGTAGCACAAACTACATATCTATATGTAGGTGAGGGATTGTATAAAAATCAACAAGTAGCCTTGCTCCTCATGTTACATAATGCTATTTACTTACATACAAGATTTCAGATGAAATATGTGCCAGTCAAACTCATCCTACAAGATCATGTTCGTTTATGACGGCATGATCTTGAGGGCAGGAAGTCTAATTCACTTCCAACAAGTTGCAGCAACCCCAGCACCCATAAACGCCAATTCAACACCAAAAGAGGCAATTGAATATACCACTTTTGGAGCATTTCATGCATTCACTAACAAATACTAGACATAAACCCGTCACCATCACACATCCACTTCAATCATATTCCACGTCATATTAAACAAACAAAATCTAAAGAGTATACAATTAATTACCTTTTTAATGGGGCAGGCAAAATACTTACGACCAGCATTTGGCCCACTTTCCTCAACCCTAACAGTGCAGACTCCAGCTCCACACCGACAAGTTGGGAAATTGAACTCAGGCTGAGATTTCCTGATTTCATCTTCCCTCAGCTTATCACACCATTTAAAGAACCCACAATTTTTATCCTTCAAAAAAGCAAAATAAACACAATCTGATCATCCCAAAGCAAGATCAAATGGACCCAAACAAATACACCCCAGAAAAGAAGAGACTTCGCATACATATTTGCCAGGGCAACGGTAGTATTTTCGGCCAGAATTATCGCGGCTGGCGGCGACCCGAATTTCGCACAATCCAGCGCCGCAGCGGCAGTGGGTGGAGGGGAATTCTGGGTCGGTGGTAGCTGAGGAAGAAGAAGGAGGAGGTTGAAAAATAGGGCTCCGTTTAGGGGTGGTTTCGGGGCAATCCTTGATGAAATGACCGAGTTTATTGCAGCGATAACAGACATAAGCAAAGGCCTGTCTCTCTCTTGGAGTTTTGATGGGAAATTCTTGCTGATTGTGGATCATTTTTCTGGGTTTTAGAAGTGAAGTATTACTATCGCTTTCAGTAGAGCAGAGTGGAGTGTGGAGAGAGGAGGAGCATGAGAATCTGGAGAGAGAGAAGTGAAAAGAGAAGGAAACAAGGACAATAATTGGAGGAGCACTGTTATTGGAGCTTCATTAGGAAGGAACTTGACCCAGGGCTTTTGGTCATGACTGAACGCGTGTATTCAACGTGCTATCTATTACAGGCCTATTTTATCTCACATTTTAGATACATAAGTAGACTTAAAGAAATATAAGAAGATGTAAAGAGCTATAAGAAGGCATAAGAAACTGTAAAAAGATGTAAACTCTTCACTAAATTTTAAAAAATACGAAATAAAACAGGACCTACAATCTCATAAACTGCTAGTCAAATCTACTAATCGTCGATCCAAATTTTCATAATGAACTGATCAAAAAGCATTTTGGGCCTCTCCTCGGCTGTGAAATTGTAGACTTTCATACAGCAGTTTTAGGTTGTTAGCATGTGTCACCTAAACGGAATGTGCCAAATTTAAACCAACTATTATCCAATGGAGTTAATTTGAAATGAGGCTAAAGTTCGAATTGATCTAAACCGAATTGCTCCAAATATTTTCAGCCAAAATTATTTTCTTTATAACCAAAGTTTATTAGAACAAATAACCTAAATCAAAAATGACATGACTCAAAATCAAAATTGAACCAAATCTTATCATTTTAAATATGGGTCAACACAAAATTAACCTAACCCAAAGCCTAAAAATAAAATTTCGATACGTCGCATAGGTTATCAAAGCTAGTTTTCACTAAAACAGCAACACGTAGGCAGATAAAATAAATATGGCTCGCCGCGCCGGCATCACTAGGAATAGAAGTGGATACCAGATCCGAATACAATGCCAACACTCAAATTGTTCATATGATAATTGCGTCATAACATCCTCCTGACAAGATGCACACTACTAAAGATATGGTTTAAGACATTGGACGGGACCCAGTATGCCCACTAGGTAATCAGGATGGATGACATTGCACCCCCTCTTATTTCGATGTCACTTTGTGAAAAAAGTTTGGAACACTGCATTTTAGCATAATTGATTATACGCTGATTTGTTATGCAATGTGCTGACACCCAATAATGTGGTTCATCAGGCATCAGCTTGATCAGTCGTTTTGCCCCCTTGACTGCATTTCATCTGCACGCGGACCTCTTTCTAAAGGAAGCTCATGAGCAGCCATTTCAAGAGCATCAATTTGCATGGCTTCTTCATGGCTTAAAGTCGAACTCATCCTATGGGATAACTAGAGCAGAATGAGAGGAATCATCTAGCGGTTGCTTGAAGTTGCAAGCTCCATCCACCTGTAACACGACTGGGATGAAGTATAATAGTTAAGGAAGCATATCAGACTTAGTGAGCCCATTATTTGACTAGAAAAGT
The DNA here is from genome assembly GCA_002740545.1 of Lophocereus schottii. NCBI lineage: Eukaryota > Viridiplantae > Streptophyta > Magnoliopsida > Caryophyllales > Cactaceae > Lophocereus > Lophocereus schottii. The sequence goes on along the minus strand of NCQV01108890.1, from coordinate 31,552 downwards.
ACCATAGGATCAGCAAGTTTGAACTCACAATTTCAAAATCACATACATAAAATTCTTTAAAAAAAATTCAGTACAGGAATGTCTGAATAGAGTTGTTCATTCCTTCTTGAACTTCATGCACTGGAGAGGATAGGCAGAAGTTTTAGGATGAAACCTTGAAGGGGGGAAGGGGGGGGGGTGTAGTCACAAAAGATGAAAACAAAATTAACTCTGCCTGCACGTGTGAACTCAGCAAAACAGAGGGTCAGTCAACTGATGATTTAGCCCTGTCAGAACAAATCACAACAACAGGCCAGCTTGATCTAATCCATGACTTGTCGAAACTAGGTCCCAGTCATAAGACAGAAATCCATACCGAAGCCAACTCGGCTTGGATCATGAATCATAACAAGCTAAAGTGAAGCTTGAGATCTAAGTCATTAAGAGACAGAGACTATAACACAGATACTATACTGAACTCACAAAACAGAGCTTCCACGAGAGTTGGCAGACATGAACTTGACAATGCCACAGTTCCTTCAGCAGTTAAGAGTGAACCAACAAATAACAAAAAAGGAAACCAAATTCTTGACATTCAGCACGGTGACATCAATGTGGTAAAGGGCTGAAATGATTACCGCAATCTCAAGGCCAAAAGACTGTACAATAAACAATATAAAAGGAAGAAAGGAATATGAAAGATTGAGATTTGCTGCCTTTATGCCCATCCAGTCCGATGGGCCTTACAATGTCGACAACCATTCCATTTGATTTTAGATAACATTGAGCCTGAATCAACTGAACCATGCAAAAAAGTCCATGAGGTTGCCATCCAAAACCAATAGACAATATGCGCAGTAACTCACAAGCTTATCCGCACACTCAAGGCCACTAATTTGTAGGTCACATGTCTATTCATAATTGATGATCCTTCAAAACCAGTAGCATAAACAAGATTTCTATATGTAAGTCATGGATTGGATCAGAAACAACAAATAACCTGGCCCCTTATTTTACACATTCCATTTACTTATATGCATGAACCCAAATAAAATAAGTACCACTCTAATCATGTTCCTCAATAGGAGCATTAAATTCTTGATAAGCCATTAAGTATGATCTTCAGAGCGGGGAATCCAACTAATTCCACTAAGTTGCAGCAATCTCACCACTCATAAACCCCAATTCAAACACAAAACAACACTAAAAGGGGGGTAATTATGCCATTTCTTGAGCATTCTCATGCACTGCTAACAAAAACATGTCATCAACCAGGTCCCCATCACACATCCACTTCAATCATATTCCACAACTAAACTACAAATGAACCACATTATTAAACAAATACTCCTCTAGAGAGTATAATTAATTAACTTTTTAATGGGCCAAGCGAAATAGCTACGACCAGCATTCGGCCAACTTTCCTCAACCCTCAAAGTGCAGACTCCAGCCCCACACCCGCAAGTTGGGAAATTGAACTCAGGCTGAGATTTCCCGATCTCATCTTCCCTCAGCTTATCACAC
>NCQV01108890.1:8538-27618 GCA_002740545.1 Lophocereus schottii | reverse complement strand
TTTCAAAATTAAGTTTGTATTCCTAATGTAATTGGAAAGCAATTAAACCAACGGTTACGATCAATTAAAGAGACATAAACGCTCTAGATTGTTTTAATTGTAGTGGTTGTCATATGGTGACAACCACCATAACGTAACTGCATCCTAAAAAATGAGTATACATGCACCACGTTGGAGGATTAATACTATTACAAATCATTATATGTATTTTTAAGTTTTTTTATAAATTTAATAAAATAATTTTATTTGTTTATCATTTTTTTGAAGATAGACAAAATATTTTTATTAACTTAAGTAACCATAAATTATTTTTTGAAGACAGAATTTTGTTATTAACTTAAACAATACAACTATATCAAAAATAAAATAAAATAAAGTATGTGGTGTGATAGAATTCAAGGGTATTATAATTTGGTGAGTCAAAATAATAAGCCTTGCATTCAAGAGAAAAATGCTTATGAGCCAAAAAGTAACCTCAAAAACTGATGTCAAGGTAATAAGTCCCCACCAATGAGCCAGAAATTTGACTCAACATTGCACATGCTACTTCATTCAGGGGCGAATCCATGATCAGGCTAGGGGTGGACACCCCTAGCCCAAAAAAATGTTTAATGAGATAAGTTGAGGACTGAATGTATATTTATGATGAATACTCCTAAAAGTGGCTCAAAAACTCTTTAACTCTTGAATGGTGATCTACTTGAAGTTTGCAGTTGGACCGGTCCAAATAATATTCAGCAGCACCTATACAACAACAACTTCCAATGTGAGTCTCGCTTAATATTCAGCAGCACCTATCATTGACAAAAATAAAAAATTGAAAGCAGACTCTTATTTGCTTCAGTCTTGGAGTCTGGCCCCGCGATTCTTCGAGTCTTCAACATCTCATTGTCTCTCCCTCTTGGCTTTCACTCTGCCTGACTCCGCCACTCGATGGCGACAGTGTCAACCTAGATTCGAGTGGCCTGAAGCCCCCACTAGCCACCGGAAACGCCACAGAGCCGCTAGCAACATGTCAACGCTGCCACTTCCCATTGCCGAGTCAGCGACTCAGGTAATGGCCTCTGTTTGAACTGGAACAAAAGCTACAAATAACAGAGCACTTTGCCCGCTTCCCTTGCTCTCAATAATCTCTCAAACCCACCATATCTTCTTCTGAAACTGCCCTTTTCTTTCACTTCTTTGAGAACTCTACCAAAGGAGAGTGAAGACCCACAATTAGAGGAGTTTCAATTGATGGAGGGTGCTAAGATAGGATTGTCAGGGAAGAGCACAAGGTGAAGGCCAATGCTTCCACTTTGGTTGATTTCAATGATTATATTATTATCAAAGAAGAAGAGGCTGAGATTTTAACGCATTGCAACAATCAAGTCTTTTTCAATAAGATCAAGGGTCATTTGAAAAATCTTTTTAGGGGTAGAAACAAAAGGCAAAAAATCATGAGGACTTGTAAAGGTCGAAAAACGGTTGGTAAGAGTCAGTAAAAATGGGTAAAGTTTGAATTTTTTTGAGATAACTGGTTGAAATTGATCAGAGTTGGTAAGAGTTGAAAAGCAACTATAAATATTAATTTATTAATGGAAAAAAAGGTCCTTTGGCATGTACGTGGTCCGTTCTCCGCTGCTCAGCAATTTGTTTTCGACTTTCTTTGTTGTTGGGAATAAAAATTAGATGTAAAAAATTTGGAATTGGGACATTGGACGCAAATAAACTAATCTTTTTCCTTGAATGTGAGCAGTATAAATTTTAGGGGTAGTTTTTCCGACAAACTATCATCAAATTTTGAAGACTTGAACTCACAATGCATTATTGTAGATAGTGGTTTTCAACACGTAAGCGGTGTTAGAGTGAGTAACTTGCTCCTGTTAAATTTTTAAAAATAGTTCGATATGTTTTTGACACGTACTAGAATATATATAATTTTATTTTATTAAATTCAAGTGTAAGTTTGGACTTAGTTGTTGAAATTTCAAGTAATTGATTCGAATTTTATTCCATGTGCTCATAACCACCATTTACATCAGCTTCTCAATGAGTTCAAATCCACAAAAGATGGCGGTAGTTTATAAGAAAAGAAAATATTTCCTCTACAAATCATGTTGAAAATGCTTTATATTTTATCAAATAACTCTAATACTTGGATTATTATGTCTGCGCTTTTCATTTTCCCCTCTTTAATCTATTCTTAGACTTAAGGTCTATTCTTTTCGTGAGTAAATTGGGTAGATAAAAGGATGAAGTACGTTAAAATAGGTTGAAGTTGGTATTTTTTTTTGAAGTGGGTTGAAATAGGTTGAAATAGGTTGAAGTAGGTTGATGCAGGTTGAAGTGGGATGATATAGGTTGAAGTGGTTTGAAGTTGGTATATTTTTTATATGGTGGGTTAAAGTGGGTTAAAATAATGAGAATGTAATTAATGTATGATAATTTATGAAGTTATCGAAATTTTGTGGAATTTTTATTTATTCTTTTTATTTTATATTTATTCTTTTTTATTTTTTATTTTTCATTTTTCATTTTTCATTTTTTCATTTTTCATTTTTCATTTTTCATTTTTCATTTATTTATTTATTATTTATTATTTATTATTTATTATTTATTTTTATATTTTAATTTTTAATTTTTAATTTTTTAATTTTAAATTTTAAATTTTAAATTTTAAATTTTTATTGTTTTGGAATTTTCTGTAGCTTTTGTTTGGAATAAAACTAAAAAGATAAAAAATTTAAAAAGTACAAAAATACAAAAATAAAAATAAAAATAAAAAATAAAAATGAAATATAAAAAATAAAAAATAAAAAATAAAAAATTTAAAATTTAAAATTTAAAAAATTAAAATAAAAATTAAATACAAAATATAAAAATTAAAATTAAAAAATTAAAAAATTAAAAATTAAAAAATAAAATTTAAATACAAAAAATAAAAAATAAAATTAAAAATAAAAAGCTTAAAAATTAAAAACTAAAAATTAAAAAATTAAAAATTAAATACAAAAAATTAAAAGTTAAAAATTAAAAATTTAAAAATTTAAAACTAAAAAACTAAAAAATAGAAAAATACAAAAATAAAATAATTCCAAAGTGCGATAATTTACAAAAAAGTAGTATAGTAAACTTTTTGGTGCAAGAATGATTAAATCTCACATGATACTTTACAATTATTAAAATTATGAAGGGAGTGAGTTGAAATTGGTTGAAGTAGGTTGAGGTAGGTTGAAGTTGGTTGAAGTTAGTATTTTTTTTTTTTTCAAGTGGATTGAAGTAGGTTGAAATAGATTGAAGTGGGTTAAGGTTGGTAAATTGCAATTGACCCACGAAAAGAACAGACCCTTAGTTGTGTAATTTTTTCCCCCACAACATATTGTCAAAATCTTGTAAGAATATAATCAAATAAAAGCACTTTATAAAAAATAATATGAATATAAGTATCAGTTGATTATCCAAATAGGGCATCATTATCCATTGTTGAATTTTTCCATTTGGTGAGCTTGATTACCCTAAGCTCCTCATCTTTACAGAAATGTTGTTCTGAAATGCTAGCCATTATTTGAAATGCTCATCCTAACACTAAGTTATTGCAAATTAAAAATTGACTGATTAGCATTTTACCTTGATTAAAATGTAAACACTATTCCAAATACTATTACTGAACACAGCCCTCTAACACCCTAATGTCCTAGGCATTAATTGGTTGATTAAATTAACCAGGTATAATGATTATAAGGTTAAGGTTTTCACGGCTAGCGCAGCGGAATAATTAGGGGATAGGAGCATCATCGCCGCCTGTGAGGGCAAGGCCTATAGGAAAAGTTAAGAACATGTTCTTTTCGACTTATAAAAAATACTTTATTGGTGCTTATTATTGAATCATATTGAAACATGCTAAAAACATATTGAATGGATAAAGAAAATATAACTACTACAATAATACCACCCCCCAGCATAGGTCCTGCTTTAACAGGGACTGGGGAGATCCATATGTAGGCAGTCTTATCTCTACTAGCATTTCTGCCCGTAGAAAGGCTGAATCCAAGAGACCCACAAAATATAATTTTGTAAAAATATTGGATAGAAGAAGGATTTTGTAAAAACATTAACTGGGAAAAATTAAGGATACATAGCAGGGAACAAACTAAGAAGTGCTAATAAATCATGTGGCCGTAACTAAGTAAATGTAAGTACAATATCACAGAGAAATGTACTGTATCTTAACAAATAGAGGTAGACAAATAGTGTCTCTTCTTAGATGTATGTACTACATGCATATAAACACAACATATAAAAAAACCACAACCAACCGTATCCTATTGCACCTGGCAAACCACAATCAAATCAGGTGGTCAACTCTATGTAATCTAGGATCCTAATCCTATCCCGCCATAGTCTCCTATCTTGAGTTATGTTTTCCGTCAAACTTTCAAGTCCTCTCTAATCACCTCATCCAAACTCTTCTTTGATCGTCCCCTCCCTCTCTTATCTTCGAGGATGTTAAACCTCTCTCATCTCCTCACTGGAGCGTCTACACTTCTTCTTTTCACTTGGTCAAAGTTTTGTTCTCTCATCTTATCTTTGATGGGAGCCACTTTAACTAAATTTTTGATTAGTATATTCCTAATTCTATTCATTCTCGTATAACCGCACATCCACCTAATCATCCTCATCTTTGCTAACATCAACTTTTGAACCTGTATCTTTTTTATAGGCTAATTTTCCGATCCATACGGTACAGCAGGTCTAACTACCATATGATAAATTTTACCTTTTAATCTTATAAGCACCCTCTTATCACACAGCACACCCGAAATATACTTTCATTTTTGCCAACCTACTTTTATTCGCTGGTTAATATCTTCGTCACTTTCTCATTCTACTAAATGATCGAGTTTAGATATTTAAACTTCTTGACTTTTGGTATCGACGTCCCATCAATGGTGACTTCTCCCCCCCGCATCTTTCCTTTCACTGAAACAAGAATGAAGATATTCAATTTTCGATCTACTTACTCTAAAACCTCTAGACTCCAGTGTATGCCTCCATCGCTCCAACTTGTCATTAACTCCCTCTCTCATCTCATCAATGAGAACAATGTCAGCTGTGAATAACAAACATCATGGTAACTCGTTTTGAATCTCTTTTGTAAGTTCATCCATAACTAAAGTGAAAAGAAAAGGGTTTAAAACGTTTGATGCAGGTCCATATCAACGTAGAAGTCACTGATAACCCTTCCTGTCGTCCTAATCCTCATCATACCTCCCTCGTACATATCCTTAATAACTCGAATATATATAGGTAACACTGTTTTCTATTCCAAGAATCTCCATAACACTTCACATGGGACTCTATCATGTACCTTTTCTAGGTCAATGAATACCATATGAAGATCTGCCTTTCTATCTATGTACAATCTCATGAGTCTTCTAAGGAGGTAAATTTCCTCTATAGTCGACCTGCCAAGTATAAAATCAAATTGGTCCTCTGATATCGAAATATCCTTCCGCAACCTCCTCTCAATCACCCTCTCCCATAACTTCATAATGTGATTCAGTAACTTTGTACCCCTATAATTATTATAATCCTGAATATCGCCTTTGTTCTTGTATAATGGGATGACTGTACTAAACCTCCATTCTCTGGGCATCTTAGCGGTCCTAAAAATAACATTGAAAAGTTTTGTTAGCCACTCTAATACCTCTTCATCCAAACACTTTCACACTTCCACAGGTATCTGGTCTAGTCCCTCTACCTTCCCCTTGGTCATCTTCTTTACGACCTCTTTGATCTCGTCCTTACTGATATATGCACACAATCGAGGCTCAAGATGCCTCTCGCTACTCTCTCTTTTCCTACTACAAAAATCTTCCATTACATCACCATTGAGGAGTTTGGAAAAGTACATTTATCATCTCTTCTTGATTTCTACATTCTCAGACAGCACCTTATCATTTTCATCTTTGATAAAGAAAATATAACTAGATATTTCTAAATAAGTACTTCATAGTGTTGAATTATGCTGAATGATGTTGAATTGTACTAAATAAAGCTGAATTATGTTGAAAGTTCTTGAACGTTGGTGTGATAAGTTGAAAAAAACAAGACATAAGATGGGTTACCAACTAGTCTACTAAAACATGATCTAAGGTCAATCATTCATCCGTAAGGTTTTAGTTACACATGAATACTTGACCTTTATACATTACATAATAATCAATCATATTGCAATAAAAGTCTAAATACTTTTGACGTTACTTCGAGCAAATTATAGTCATTCCTTTATATTTACAGCGTATAAACCGTAAGACGTTAACACAAGGGATTGTTATTGTCGGTGGCTAACGGTCAAAAAACAGGTGTCACAAAACTTCAAATGTTATGTCTAATTTTTCTTCTGCCTAGATAGCCAAAGATATACCATGTATATGTCAATATATATATATAAGCATATGTTGATAAATTAGGCACACTCATTTCATTATGTAGCAAATTAACACAGTATGAAATATTGCTATATAAAAATAATACGTGATTATCTTCATACAAAACTTTTGAATTTTGCATTTTGCAAGGGTACAGTAAGCAAAACATATCTTAAACATGATCTCTGTCATTTGCATTTAGCGATGTATATTGGCTCCACAACTGTTGGAGATCTTTGCCTTCTATTTAAACATTACTTGTGTCATCAATGACTTGATTAAATTCTTCCTTGTGAGTTCTAAGTTTAATTGGTTGATTAAATTAGCCTGATATAGTGTTATGGGGTTAGGGAACTACAACCTATAATTCTTAGTTTGATTGGTGAACTACATGAGTTCACTTAATTATGCTTACATTTATCAAATTATTTTTGGGTAAAGGTCATGCTGTTTTTGTAGGTTTGTCAACGAATAACTTTGAAATATTTTTTTTTGGTGGATTTGATAATATTTGTCTTCTTCTAATTCTTTCTTTTCCTGACAATAATAACTTTTTGATAGGGGCATGCTTTTCTCAACTTATGGGAAGTATTTGTTGGTGCTTATTACTAAAATGTGCTAAATCAAAGTGAAACATACTGAGACATACTGAATCATACTGAAACATACTGAAATATGCTAAAATATGCTGAATAATTGAAGAAAATATAACTAAGTATTTTACTATTTTGAATACATACTTAACAGTGTTGTATTGTGCTGAATGATGCTGAAAGTTGTTGAATTGTGCTGAGAGCTGCTGCATGCTAATGATAAGTACTTGTAACAAGTCGAAAAGAATATGCCATAAGTTGAAAATAAATTCAACAAATAAATTCAGAATTTAGCAACTAAACTTTAGAAAATAATCAAGTAGCCAAATGTCAAAGTTTAGCATTATTTGAAGAATCATTATTTTTTGTGACCTAAGCATTTTTCAGTTTATATTATTAAAAATTTTTAAGTGAGGCTAATAAAGTGCGACTAATGTTAAAATGTTATTTAAAGTAACATACATATTTTTTTTTCCAACTTTTCATTTCAAGTTTTTGCTCACAACCCAACCATCATGTTAATTGTTATTTCTATCCACAATACAATGTAACAATAACCACTACAATAAAGTAATAACCATCTATTTATAATGAACAATGAATTATAATGATGATGATGGCGATGATGATGAAGACAACAAGAAGGATGATGACGGGCAAAAATAACAATAAAGTAATAATCATCATGAAATTATTAAAGACAGTGAATCTTAAGAAATTGTGATATGAAAAGATATAGATTTTACGATATATTTTTGATATATTTTGGAATCATATGTTGTATTATATTCTTAGCTTGATACCCAAGTTACCATTAGGGTTAGGATTCTACGTTGACGTCATGTATTTAATTGAGTCGCGTTGTAACCGTGTAACTGAATCAGAATAACTCCTACCTTCTTGCTTATTCTTTGCTCTTTCTTTTGCTAAATTGGCATGATATCAGATCCATTCCACTTACAACACTAATACACCTAGAATCTTGAAGGCGGAAAGTCATGGGAAAAGAAGATGAACCCAAAGGCAATAAACCAAAGACGAAACCTTTTATCATTGATGGTTAGTCTCCACATCTTCTTCATCCTTCTGATTCGCCTGGAGCTATAATAACTACAGTAAGATTTAACAGGAAAAATTATGACTTGTGGGAGCAAGCCATACGAACTGCACTTAAAGCTAAAAATAAATTAGATTTCATTGATGGCAAGTTGCTGAGGCTCGAGAATGAGGATGGAAAACAAACAGCGAAAATCAATGCATGGGATATGATCAATTCCATGATCACGTCCTGGATCATGAATGTGATCGATCCAAAGCTACATGCTAGTATCGCATATGTTGATCGACATCCAAGATTTGGGAAAACGTTCAGAAGAGGTATTCTATTTCGAATGTCCCTAAAATTCACAAACTGAAAGCTGAATTTGCGTCGTACAAGCAAGATGGACAAGAGATAGTCGACTTTTTCAACCAACTTATGAGTCTTTGGAACGATCTGGATAAGTACACTAAGGTACCAACTTGTTCATGTGGAGCAACTGAGAAGATTGCCAAAATGCTGGAAGACGACAAGGCGCACCAATTTTTGATGGGTCTTGAGGACGACTCCTTTTCTACGGTCTGAAGTCAAATATTGGCTTTGGAACTAGTGCCTACAATAGATGAGATGTCTAGCATGGTTCAACATAAGGAGAATCATAAGAGGGTGATGATTAACCAAGACTCCAAGCAAGATACGCCAACTGTGTTTGCTACAATGTGGCCTGCAATTCAACCTCAAGAACGACCTATGTGCACCCACAGTGGTAAGACCAGGCATGTGGAGACAATGTGCTATGAAATAATCAAGTATCCACTCGGCTGGAATACTCGAGGAGGAAGAAACACCCACAGGCAAATCAGAGCAGGCTGAGGAGGCAGACGCGTGAATCTTGGTCATGAGCGGGGTGCTATATCAAGTAGCCGAGAAGTGTCCTATGCTACCCAGATTCAGGGGGAGCAGTTGGGTTTTGCAACATCAGCAGAGAGCAATCAGGCGCACACGCCATTTCACAGGCTCATTCCTGAGTAGATACCAACTATTGAGTTTTATTGACACTCCAAAGCCGGGTTTTGACAAGTTGTCACGTAAGAAAAAAAAATTGGCTATTTGATAGTGATGCCTCATATCATATGATAGGAGATATTGAATTATTGAATGATGTCGTGTAAATTGAACCTATTTCCATTAGTCTGGCTAATGGGTCCGTCACATATGTGGTTAAGAGAGGAATAGTAGAATTCAATCTGAAGTTGATTTTGCATGATGCGTTATATGCTCCTAGCCTCGAGTGTAGTTTGATTTCAGTGGCTCAATTGTTGGATGAAATTGGTTGTTTAGTAACATTTACTAAAAATCTTTGTGTGGTATAGGACCTTACTACGAAGAACCTGATTGAAGTGGATGAGTCTAGAAGAGGGGTCTTTGTTTACAAGGATGGTTCGAAGGCAAAGATTCAAGTCAACAAAGTGATTACTCATGGAGCGCCGCATTGAACGATGGGGCATAATTCAAATTAGGCTCTTTCTAAAGTACCCAGTAATACTAAGTTAGATGCAGTTAGTAAACATAAATATGAATTTTGTGATGTGTGCCCATGTGCATGACAAACTTGCATTCCTTTTCCTATCAGTGGAAATAAAGCCTCAAAGTGTTTTGATCTTATTCATTATGATCTCTGGGGTGGCTATCGTGTTAAGTCTTTCTGTGGTGCTAGTTATTTTCTTACCATACTTGATGATGCACGTAGGGATGTGTGGACATGTCTTATGCATGATAAAAGTGAGGCTTCACAATTGGTTAGAAATTTTTGTGTAATGGTCACAAGTCAATTTGGGGCTAGAGTAAAAGTCATTACAAGTGATAATAGGATATAGTTTACCTCTGGGCCTATGAAAGAGTCCTATGGGGATCATGGAATTATACATCAAATAAGTTGTGTAGACACACTCAAGCAGAATGGTAGGTTCGAAAGAAAACATTAACATGTTTTTAATGTTGCAAGAGCACTTAGGTTTCAAACTCATTTGCCACTTGAATTTTGGACTGCTGCATATTGGATAAATAGAACACCTTCCTCAATATTGGATGGAAAAATGCCCTGTGAGACATTATTTAATGCAACACCTTCATATGAGCATTTGAGGGGTGTTTGGGTATCTATGTTATGTGTATAATAATAGAAACCTAAGGATAAGTTTGGGGAGCGTAGTCGGAGATATGTGTTCATTGGTTACCATCATGATGAGAAAGGATGGCGAGTTTACGATTTAGAGAGAGGCAAATATTTGTGAGTCGGGATGTTAGTTTTTGTGAAAATGCTTTCCCATTTTATGCCATTAAATTGGATCACAAAGATGAAGTATGGTCATTCCATTTGTCTCAAAATGTATGGCTTGATGATGGACTTGGGCTAAACAATGAGGTTTCGCAAATTGAGCCCCATGATCTAGCCCCATTACCTATTGAGGAGGCCACCGAGACGCTGGCAGGCCCAAACTCTACTGGGTCTCACAGTAAAGACTATGGTGACGGGACTGGGCCAACAACACCCCATTACCTATTGAGGAGGCCACTGAGACATTGGCAAGCTCGAAATCTGTTGGGTCTCACAGTCTGTGGTGGATGGGTCGCGCCATATGGATAACTCTAGTACTGGTCCATCTGCTAGCAAGAGTCCCATTCCATAGTAGATGCTGGACTAATCAGACAGTAGCAGGCGTGCTAGGCCAGTTCAATTCAGAGAAGAAGCACAATGCATGGTCATAGCTAGGCCTCCTGATAAACGGACCCGACGATCCCTAAGTCCTTTGCAGGATTATATTTGCTGCACCACCGTGGTTAAAGACCCCACAACTCACGCTCTCTCACTTCAAAATGTATCTTCATGTAAACCGTACCCCATTGCTAATTATGTTACCTACAATAATTTTTAGAAGTGCATAAATATTTCCTATATGCTATAACAAAGATTGTGGAACCAAAATTCTATCATGAAGCAGTTAGGGACGCCAATTGGAGAGAAGCGATGGCCAAGGAGATTGACGGTTTAGAGCTAAACAATACTTGGACTACAGTAGATTTGCCTCTAGGCCGTAAATCCATTAATTGTAAATGAGTTTATCAGATGGAGTACACCGCTGATGGAAGCATAGAAAGATACAAAGCTCGCTTGGTGATCAGAACCAACAAACAAGTGGAATGATTCGATTTATAGAAACTTTTGCACCTCACACCAACATGACTAGTGTTAGATGTTTTCTAGCTATTGCTGCCGCCAGGGGATGGGAGCTTCATCAAATGGATGTTCATAACGCGTTCTTACATGGTGATCTAGAAGAAGAAGTTTACATGACCTTGCCTCCTGGATTAAAGTATTTGTAAGCCAACAAAGTATGCAAACTTCAGAAATCTTTATACGGGTTAAAACAAGCTGCTAGGCAATGGTTTGCTAAACTCTCTTCTAATCTTCTCGAATATGGCTTTACTCACTCATATGCAGACTATTCCCTATTTACCTATCGTAAAAATGGGATATTCATAGCATTATTAGTCTATGGTGATGATTTGGTTCTCACAAGAAATAATAGTGAGGCATGTTTAGCTTTCAAAGCATACTTACATAACTGTTTTCGTATTAAGCCTCTCAAATATTTCCTAGGTATTGAGGTGGCTCGTAGTCCACATGGGCTAATTTTTATCTCAACATAAGTATGCTTTGGAGATTGTTGGTGAGTGGATTGTTAGGTGCTAAGCCTGCAGATTTTCCTATGGAGACCAATTATAAGTTGGCCCTTGTGCGAGCAGACACTTGGATCATGCTACTCACTACAGAAGGCTAGTGGGGCGCTTAATATACTTGACTATTACTCGTCCTGAAATAAGATATTCTGTGCATATTTTATCCCAATTTACGTAGAATCTCAAGGAAGAACATATGGCAACAGCTCAACGAGTTCTACGATATTTTAAAGCTGATCTTGGACAAGGTTGCTTATGAAGCATGATTCAAATATGCAAGTCTTAGCATATTGTGATTCAGAATGGGGAGCATGTCCCATTACTAAATGCCCTTTGACTGGGTATTTTATCACTTTTGGTGGGTCTCCTATTTCATGGAAGATGGAGAAATTGACTTCAGTTTCCAGGTCCTCAACAGAAGTTTAATATTAAGCCATGGCAGAAACAACCAGTGAGCACATTTGGATTCGTTCATTCTTGGCATCTCTACGTGTGTTCGTTAAGCTTCGTATGACATTTTTTTTGTGATAATCAAGCAGCATTACACATTGCTAAGAACCTAATCTTCCATATATAGAAATAGACTGCCACTTTGTTCGCGAACATATTTTATCTGGTGAATTGATCACATGATATCTTCCCTAGCAATTTCCATACTTGCGGTCCAAGTTGGACACCGTTAATCCCCATGCTCGAACTTGAGAGGGAACGATATGGAAAGAAATTAGATACAGTCTTTGTGATATATTTTTGATATATTTTGTAATCATATTTTGTATTATATTCTTAGCTTGCTACCCAACTTACCATTAGGGTTAGGATACTATACTGATGTCATGTATTTAATTAAGCCATGCTATAGCCGTGTAACTCAAAGAGAAGAACTGCTACCTTTTTCCTCATTCTTTTCTTTCTCTTGCCAAATTGACAAATAGCTCAAAATAAGTGGAAAACAAGTTTAGAATAAATTTAATAAAAAGTTTAGAATAAATTCATATAAATTCAGTTCAAATACTATTCTAGCCATTTGTTCCTAACAAATAATTCACAGTTAGTCAAAATAAGTTGAAAACAACATTGCCCATATCTTATAGCACTAAGCGCAATCCTATGTGCTATTCTAACCACTTATTCTGTCAATGATGCTAGAATCTATCTGTGGAATCTCATCCAAACTATAGAAATGACATTTAAGGGGATAAATGTACCTGATAAGGTTAAAATCACATAATCACCATTTGGTATTGTTAATCTCTTATTGGCTGTAGAAGTTGAATCTTATCCCTATATAAGCATGGGTTTTTTTTTGTTTTTTGTTTCACTCCTTGGCTCCGGAAGGTACTAATTTGTAGTATGTCACTATAGCCATTTGCATGAAGTTATGGATAACATTGTGGATACCAATTTTAAATTTAGTGGCCTGTACTGAGTTGCATAATTCGATGAATCAAATTGATGAAATGATGGATAACTAATGGTCTACAGCTTGAAATTTGGCGGTTCATAGTGGTTTCCATGCACTGATTGATTATACTGATGGCTGCCAGTTTGTAATTTGGGGGTCTACAGTGAATAAGTGATAAAGAGGAGATGATGGATCAAGGCTTTTCCAACACCCATTTACATATTATTTCAAAAAGGAAAATTAAATTGTAGCTGAATAAAACAATGAAACGTCTTATACATGGTGCAAAATATCCGTGTCATCTTCGCCCCGTAGTGCAGAGAGGTCCTTGAGAAGCTTCCACGTCAGCAATGAAGATGACATCAGACATGGCTCGGAATGACACCTGGCAGGTTCATCAGTATCTAAAAAACCAAAAAAACCATGGTTTTAAATGCTCTGATATTGTGTGATTCCAATTTCAGTTGCGCAGGAAGTGCAGTGCAGATACTTAAGGTTAGTTTCCAGTTTGGGATCCAAGGCTGCAAAGGCAAACATGGCTCCAGCCGCTGCCGAAACTCCACCTTCCAAGAAGGTACTTACTCAATTTTTAATTGTGTTTGCTCTTTGCAACTTTTCTTTGTTTTAGGGGGGTTTCAGATCCTCCCTCGTAGGAGTCGATAAGTGATAAAGCTCTCTCTTTATAAATTTTTTTCATTTACAAGTTTAAATATAAAGTCTTATTTATGATAATAAGTATCAAGTCCTTTGATTAGAATATAAATCTATTCTGAGGTTTTTACCTACCAACTTAAGCTTTTGATCAATATAATTTTTGAATATGATAACAGAGTATAATCTTTTCGAGTGATATGTCTCAGGTTTGAATTTTAACAGCTTCCAAATTGAATTAGTGCACAAGTTAAGGATGAGCTTTTACGCTATCCACACTCTCAATTCCAAAAAGGCATTCATATAAGGAGGTGCATTAGAGTATGAATATATTTTTGAGCCTTCAACCATGAGTTTAGTATTGGTTGAGGGTCCTTGAATACACTTGAGCCTAACTTGTGTTGGTTCTTTTACGTTTTGGAGAACTGCTTGGCCTTAGAGATATTGGCAACTAAGAAATGATCATTGTATACATTGATTAGAGCGTCCTCTAAGAAAAGCATTTTCAGAATTGTTGTTTCAGTGTTTTGATGCACATAATACAGAGTCCATCCCCGGCTAGTTTAGAGTGTCTAGATGCAGAACTTTGCTTACTGAGTGAGTGGCAGGTTATCTAATCAGTGGTTGTATAACCCCTTTCCTTGGCTTTTCGCCAACTAATTATCAAATGAATTAATGAATATGTCACAGAGAGTCTATGCTTTTGGGAAGGGAAGAACTGAAGGAAACAAGAACATGAAGGACTTGGTAAGCTAATTTTGGACTTGCATGCATACATACATAGATTTCCATCTTGTGCATAATGTTGACTTTATAGTCTTCAAGGAATTTACATGGGAATGTGTCCAACTGCTAGATTAGCCCAAAATCTAAATGGAAATCCATACGAGGGATTCCCACTTAGGTTGGGTGCTTTGATATGGTGGCCTTAGGTCTTAATTGCTGAGAAGCTATTTGAGTTGGATTTTAGGTTTAGAAACCATTGACGGCTTATTTTTACTATCAATATCTAGATTGTTTAGTAAGACATTTTTGCTTTATTATGCTATAATTCAAGTTGAAAATATTGCCAAATTAAAAGGCATGATTTTGAGTTTTTCAAAAAGTGAACAAATTAAAGTGCTGGACTCATTAAGTTTCAAAACAATTGCATGCTTTTGCTATTGTTTGAAGTATAACATTTATATGGGTCTCGGAACTGTAGACTTGGGACACGAGGTTGATCAACATTTTTTTTGGGTGGGGTACCTGTGAAAATAGGGTGTTAAGTTTTAATATCACAATATGTGCTCATGACATGGATGCCTGAGCTTAAATGAACACACCGAGTGACATAATGCTGCTGTAAGTATTTATAAGAATTACTTGGAATTGTTTGCTGCATCAGCATGATCCTAAGAATGAATTGTTCTGTTTAGTTTTGTCTCCACATTAGTTGGTCATTATAGCATGACATTAGGTATATATCTGATACACTATGGTATGTATTGAGGCAATATGTTTACAATGAGGTGCACAGTTGGGAGGTAAAGGAGCAAACCTAGCAGAGATGGCAAGCATAGGCCTGTCTGTGCCCCCTGGCTTGACCATATCGACAGAAGCGTGCCAAGAGTATCAGGAGATGGGCAAGAAGCTTCCAGATGGCTTGTGGGAGGAAGTACTGGAAGGCTTGAAAGTCATAGAGGATGATATGGGGGCCCGCCTTGGTGACCCTTCTAATCCATTACTGCTTTCTGTTCGCTCTGGTGCTGCTGTAAGAAGCAAAATACCTTTCTTGAAATTTTATTCTATTTAGTACAAAACTAACAAAGTTTGTATAGATCAATAATCTAACATCGAACGATATGAGTACAGATTTCTATGCCAGGAATGATGGATACTGTACTTAACCTTGGACTCAATGATGAGGTTGTCGTGGGCCTGGCTGCCAAAAGTGGAGAGCGTTTTGCTTTTGATTCATACAGACGTTTTCTAGACATGTTTGGTGATGTGGTGAGTTCTTATTTTTATCATAACCCATCATCATATTGTATTTAAAGCTTGTGTCATGTGTAAGATTGCATTCATTGTGACCTTACCAAATGTCAAGTTGGTAGGATTCGTACTGGTTGAATGTTATTATTGTATAACTTGTCAGTTGTCACATTTTATGCGTAGATACTTTATTGTGTGCTTTAAAACCTATTAAGCTGGTGGGAACAGGCATTCTTCTCCTAGATTTATGTAGAGCATGTTGCTGAAAGAGTGTCATTGTTGAAGGTCATGGGTATTCCACACTCCGCATTCGAGGAGAAGTTGGAAAAATTAAAGCAACAGAAAGGGGCTAAGCTTGACATTGATCTAACGGCATCTGATCTCAAGGATCTTGTAGAAGAGTATAAGAATGTCTATGTTGAAGTCAAGGGAACAAAGTTTCCATCTGGTATCGCATATATTTTCTGCCCCTTCCTTTCTTGATTCAAATTAATTGCTGTGTAGATAAGATCATTGAGCTTTCTTGTAATTCTATTCAATTTTTCAGATCCGAAAAGCCAACTTCAATTGGCCATTCAAGCTGTTTTTGATTCCTGGGATAGTCCAAGAGCTGTTAAGTATCGAAGCATCAATAATATAACTGGACTTAAAGGAACTGCCGTCAATGTCCAGTGTATGGTGTTCGGGAACATGGGAAACAGTTCTGGGACAGGCGTCCTTTTTACTAGGAACCCGAGCACTGGTGAAAAGAAGTTGTATGGGGAGTTCTTGATTAATGCCCAGGTAAAAATGTTGACTATGATGGTTTCGGAACTTCATGTCATTTGACATTCCTTGAAGAGCCAACTTCCTACTTTCAGTGCTGCAGCACATATTCAAACACAATTGTGTTCAGTTGCCCAGAACCCCCAAATGAGCCAAATCAAACCTCCTGATTTTGACTAGAACCCAGATAGGCCCAACACCTACCTGAAGAATATGGAAATGCATTTTCATGACAAACCCACCCAAATATTCCTTATTGTGTTCTAGTCTGAGCAGACCTGAACAACCTGTATGTCAGGTCTAGCAGCTTGGCATAACAATGTGAAGATGCAATTTCATACAGGGTGAAGATGTGGTCGCTGGTATTAGAACGCCAGAAGATTTGGACGCATTGAAAAATAGCATGCCTGAAGCATATAAGGAGCTTGAAGAGAACTGTGAAATCCTTGAGAGGCATTACAAGGACATGATGGTAATTGATCTTCAAGTTTCCCTTTTCCCTCCTGCATCAAAACACAGACATATTTTGAAAGGAGGAAAATAATCAGGACTAGATCAGTTACAGTGATAATCTTGTCAGAGTACTATGTTGACAGGACATTGAGTTTACTGTACAAGAAAACAAGCTCTGGATGTTGCAATGTCGAGTTGGAAAGAGAACAGGCAAAGCCGCTGTGAAAATCGCAGTAGACATGGTTAAAGAAGGGCTAATTGACACTCGTGCAGCAATCAAGAGGGTTGAACCGCAGCATCTTGACCAACTTCTTCACCCACAGGTAAGTTTTCAAGACTTGGATTTGGCTGATCTCAATGGCTATTTCACATGTCAAACATTTATAATCATGATATGTTAACTTACCTTTTCTTGTCTCGGCAGCTCAAGGATCCTACTGCTTACAAAGACCGGGTTATTGCCACTGGCTTGCCTGCATCCCCTGGAGCTGCCGTTGGACAAGTTGTTTTCACTGCCGAAGATGCTGAAGCGTGGCATGCTGAAGGAAAAGACGTCATTTTGGTAACCCGTTTTCTTTTTATTTTATCAAGCTTATCAATTTTTTATTTAAGTTATTTATATGTGAAGAAACAGCATAGCTATGTCCATCAGGCTTCCTCACATGAATCATCTGAGAAGCTTTCCCGATAACTACGTGCAAGAGCACAGTGTTTGCTACATCCATGAATTTCGAGATTTGTTTGAGAGAGTTACATCCGGTTCATTAAGTTCCTAGAATTTTCACAAAAAGCTGGTTTTTGCTCCATTTTTCACTTATATGTGGCTTATGTTTAAGGTAAGAGCTGAAACTAGCCCAGAAGATGTAGGAGGAATGCATGCAGCTGCTGGAATCTTAACAGCAAGGGGTGGTATGACATCCCATGCTGCTGTTGTGGCTCGTGGTTGGGGAAAATGTTGTGTTTCTGGATGCTCTGAAATCCGAGTTAACACTACTGAGAAGGTATCTTTTTTTTATTGCAATTGGTATTATATTCCTTGTTAATTATTAATTTCCAGATTTGCCTATGACTAACACCATAAATAACAACATACTCGTTTTCTAGGTTCTTGTGGTTGGAGATAGATTGATAAAGGAGGGAGACTGGATTTCACTGAATGGAACAACTGGTGAAGTGATCTTAGGAAAAGAAGCTCTTTCGCCTCCAGCTCTTAGTGGTGATTTAGAAACTTTCATGTCTTGGGTTGATGATATACGGATCCTTAAGGTTATGTTGTTTCTCCAATTTTAGAGTTCTTATGATTTTGCTTAGAACCCTCAATAGTACTGTTACGTGGAGTAATATGGCTAATACAGGTCATGGCAAATGCTGATACACCTGAGGATGCTCTGAAAGCAAGGAAAAATGGTGCTGAAGGGCTTGGACTGTGTAGGACAGAACACATGGTATATGTCTCATTAAGTACTTTTGCATGGCTCTCATATTGCCATTAACAGTTTACCATAGTTTCTAGGAACAATCATTGTATCTGAAATTTGCATTTTTGGGGCTAGGCAATGCTAATTTGGTCATGATTTATGTAAGACAAATTCCTTGGAATCATGTCTTTTGCCATCCAATGCATTTCATATTTCGTGTCACAGCTAAGAATACTGGGAAATTTTGTAGGTATTTGTTCCAGTTGTACCAATAGCATTAGCATCACTAGTTTTAGCCATACAACGTCCATTAGTCATACATTTGGTCAGGGATTTAAAGCTGAGAACCAATTCTCTGTACATTGAATTCGGATGATTATCTTCTTTGAATATTCAAAATTAAGCTCCATTAAGAAGTTAGCATTTTTCTAAGATTCCATGAGAAAATTGCCTGACATAAGAAAGTCGACCAATTTTCCCGTCATGTTGATAAACAGTGCTGTCTGTGATTCACCAAACTTTCCTAGGAAGGTTGTCCGAGGCTTGCACTTTTCCCAGCTTCGAAGCTGGAAAAAATGATGAGTTCCGTGAATTGAACTCTTCAAACGCATAATTGCTTTTCTTTTCG
>NCQV01108823.1:2410-12480 GCA_002740545.1 Lophocereus schottii | reverse complement strand
GAGAAGTTTAAGAATTAATGTATGGCTTCACGTTACATTTTCTTGCATATTCAACCTCTTCAGATCTCACTGTATCTTAACCGTCTTACATTGTCTCTCTTATTAGTTACGCATTGGAGTGTTTATAATCACGATACTTTTGATTGGAATATTCTATTATCACTCGACCTTTCATTTAATAAAATGTTTAGTGTTGAAATTTATGATAAAAATGAAATTCAATTACACAAGGAAGATTTGAGGGTTATAACTGACTCAATGACCTGAGTCAGGGCCAAGGGTACATCGACCTGGATGAGAATCAGGTAAGCTGGGTTTGAGAAAATGTTACCCGCAGACCACCCTCATGATCCAACCTACATTACTTGTCCACCCTCATGATCAGACCCTCGATCCGCCCCGACTCTCAGATTGATTAAGTCTAATTACACATTGATCCATATTTATGAATGAAAATTGTTACATTAAATGCCATATTTTTGGCCTTTGAGACCGAATTTATGTTAACCTCATTAGTACATCATTGATTGCTTTTTAAATACAGTTTGGAGCGAAAATCGTAAAATAATCCACTGAGGAAGAAGGTAACTAATCCAATAGCTTTAACGACAAACTAATTGGTGAAGGGCATGAATGTTGCAAAAAAAGTTCTCTCTGAAAATGGCAGCGTTACTTTTTTTGGGGGGTCAAAACGATAATGCAATTATGTTAAATATCTCAAAAGAGATACAAGATTAGCTCTCTAGTAAGGTAAAAACGATTTCACACATGCAACTATGGGCCTGGAAAAAATATTGACCCTACAACGAAACATGTTACAACCCTCTTTACTGTCACATTGGGACAACACAGGTTTCCCGAAAATTATTATCGTCCAAACTTGACATTTCGAACTTCCACTTATTGCATGCAGCCTTAACAGTTGTGTTATGAACCATGTGATTCCGGTTATTGTGTGTCCATCTCTTGAGTCACTTTCTATTTTTGTTGTCTTCTTTGCACCAAACAATATTGAATTAGAGTCAAAAGAATTGAGCTCCCACTTGTTGATAATTGTTGATTCATGTGTATTTTGCGCAATGATTTTTTTTTTTTCCTGTTGTGTTGCATTTTCTTGATTCATCCGTACTTCCACTTTTGATGCATGTTATGGAGTTTGTTGTGAATTGGATAGGATTAGTTGTATGATCCCCGTCCGCTTGGTCATCCTCATGCATGACGCATGCCTCTGGACTTGGTGAGAAACTATGCAGAATGCGAACAATCATATAGGCCATTGAATGCTTATCGAAAACCTCATGACTTTGTTACTTTATCTTTTCGCAGTTACATGTGTTACCCGAAGATATCTCAATGGGCTCCTTTTTACATTTGCTCCTGAGAGTTTGTAGATAACACCTGTAGCCACAGTCACGCTGATTGACGAATGCATCACAGATATGGTAGATTCGGTGCATCCATTGTCATCTATACATGACGTAAGAGTCAATGTGGGTTCGGATCTTGTGCTCTCCTCGTCATGATCCATAACAAAACTGCTACTTGAGTTATCTCCCTTCCTCACTTCGTTTGTATTCATAACTTGATCTTCGTGCATCTCCTTAGTCATCTCAAATATTGCTTGAGACTTGGCTTAGTCTCTCGCTTAAAGGCTTGTCACTATGCTCCTCTAATATCCCTCTTCCTCTCATCAATCTTGACATTTGTTTACACAAGCTCGCTATGGGTTGCTTCCAAAGTGATCAGCCCTATCAAATTACTTTCATAATTGTCTCTCTCCACTCTCTTTGTTTCTCATTGTTGAAGTATGAAAGTGGGTATTGTCTCACATTAATAAAAATACAAAGAATATGAAAGTGGGTGTTGTCCCACATTGGTAAAATTGAATGGTTTAAGCATGTATATAAACTTGTGAGTTACTCCACCTATTGCGAATTGGTTTTGGGATGGAACCTCATTTAAATTTGTATGCATGACTCTTTGTTAATTGCCCAATTGATATATAGATTTAACATGGTATCAAAGCAGGTTGCTCGATCTTGAGTTGTCACCGTCCTTGTTTGATTAAAATAGTGTGCACGTGTTGGACCTTGTTAGTAGCCCGCACGTGAGGGGCGTATTGGAGTATGAAAGTGGGTATTGTCCCACTTTGATAAAAATACAAAGAATATGAAAGTGGGTGTTGTCCCACATGGATAAAATTGAAGGGATTGAGCATATATATAAGCTTGTGAGTTACTCCATCTATTGCCAATTTGGGATGGAATCTCATTTGAGTTTGTATGCATGATTTTTTGTTAATTGCCCAATTAATAAAAAAAATTTAACACTCACTTCCCCCACCAATAGTGTTCTGGTAATCTCCATTGAATTATCCATGCTCACACTAGGATTCCCGAGTTTAAGTTTGACAACACTAATCTTTAGTTTCAATTAAAGGATCGAAATCCATCTAACCAACTTCTCTAGATGTGCTCTTTGAGAGGTTGCAACAGCCAACTTTAACCTCCTTTAATAGGTCCTTCTTCCTAGAAGTATTATATAATTCCTCTACCCTACTTAATTTCTGCCTTAATTTTTCATTATTAAGGGTCAAAATGGATAGAAACCATAAGGTCATCATGGTGTACTTCCTTCAAGCCCATGTTCAATAAAGCTCGAGCTCTCATAAATCGAGCTCTGACGTTAAAGAGGTCAAGTTTCATGACGAAGTTACACTAACATTTAGCCAATTAAATTTATTCAATTTTAAGACCTGATCAACGGGTCGAGGACCCGGTCAATCCCCTCGACCCGACCCGACCCGACCCTTCCCTCAAAAATGAGGGTCAGGGTTGGCTTTTTTTTTTTTTTTTTTTGTCTCCGAACCTCTCTAACCCTCAAATTGAGGGTACCCGACTACAATGAGGGTCGAGCATGGGTAAAGATTTTGACTCGTTGACCCTCACTTTAAAAAAAAATTAAAGATAAAAATAAAAATAAAATACTTTCAATTTCATTTGTTTACAACTTTTTCGCTTTCACTTTCCCGTCTCCTCTTAGCATTTTCTCTCCGTTCATCTCACCAAATCTCACTGGTTCGTAACCTTCTAATGTTCTGTTTATGATATTCGGAGTATACTGAGTAGTAATTTTAGTGAACTAATCAATCTCTTGATTGAATGAGTAAGTTACTCATTAGAATGTTCATAATTGCGATACTCTTCATCGGAGTATTATATAATCGTTTGACTTTTTATTGTAAGATGTTTAATGTTGACCTCTATAATAAAAAGAAAACTTAGTGAAAAATCTCATTTTCTATAGTAGGAGGTTTGAGGGTTGGGTCTGACCCAATGAGTCGAGGATACCCACAGGATCAGGGCTAGGTCTAGGGTATGGTGACCTACATGAGGGTTGGGTAGGATTACGTACGGTCGAGAAAATCTTGTCTACCGACCCTCATGACCCGATCCGACCCTTAATTTGATCAGGTCTAATTTTAACCAACAAGTAGATATGTTCAAATTGATAGCAATTCCAAGTTCCTCCATGAAATTAGCACTATCCTCATTTGTAGGAACAAACACACATATATTGACGAGATTTGTCATAAATACTAACAATCAGTTTATAAGCTATTGTTCTAAAGAACTGGTTATCTTCCTCATTTAATGCTTTTGATTTCAAAAGTGCCTCATAGTGAGGTTCCATCTTCCATGATAGCTTTTCTTACATCTTCATCAGAATTATGTCCAATTTTATCTCCAAAGAAGTCAGAAAATACCGATCCCAATTGACAATTCAAAATAGACAGAATTCCACTCTAGCTCCAATTAAATCAACACAGATAAACACCCAACCAGATGATGCGAAGAAGTGCCTATGCTAATTTGACAGATTTACCAAAATATAACACCGAACTAAATCAATAATCCCAAGTTATAGTAGGAAGTAGGGGTGGGCAACAGACTGGGTCGGGCCGAACTCGGCCAGCCCATTAACTAACTGGGTCCATCTGGGCTCAACACATTTGTTAATAGGATGGGTTGAGTTATGGGCCACATGAACCCGACCCGCCCATGGTCCGCCCATTATCACTAAGGAGTATTTTTGAGGAGTTAGTTTTCTAACTAAAATCTCTGTAATTTTCCAAGCAAATTAAACTAGTGCAAATTCAAAGTTAGAAAATACACAACCAAGCTAATAAATGAGTTGGATCAAGTCGCCCATAGACGGTCCGCTTTGGCCCCTTTTAAAAACGGAACAAACTTGCCCAAAAAAAGGGTATATAATAATTATTGTTATGTACGAAGTATTGGTAATAAGTTTAACTAATTGGAACATGTAGATTAGTGTATCAAGTAAGTTGAAAAAATTAATGGGTAACTAAACGGACCGTTAATGGGCTGACCCAATATTGGCCCAATCTGTTATTAACCCAACCCATTATTAGCCCTATTTTAAATCGGACGATCGTTTAATCCAATGAGTACCCGGTCCATTCCCCATCCCTAGTAGGAAGAATCACAGCTGGTTTGTGGAGATGAAATTCAGGAGCAGAAGATCAATGTTGAGGCAGCTTGATTTGGAACAAACCCTGAATCTATTTGAGTGGAAGAAAGCGAAAAAGGACAATGAAAAGGGAAGAGCAAGAGCGCAGAGGATGGTTAACATCGAGACACAACCGGCGACCATTAGAGACCGCCAATGGCGACCTGAGTCACTGGAACACAAGATTCAATGGAGCAGTCAACATATTAGAGTTTCATGACATACACCTATAAATCAAGTTTACGACAAAATGTGAATATTAATTAGGATAGGTCAATGGAACAGGTAGAGGTCAGACTTAGAGTTTGCAGTGTAATCTTAGCTACTGCTTTTGGCCATATTTCGTTAAATTTATTATAGATTAAATCACTTGCTTCCATTTTTTTTTTTTTGGTTATTGTCGAGAATTACTTCATTTTTTTTTTTGGACTAATCGAGAAATAATTCCATTGTTGTTTATTCCTATTATTGATTTTTCATGAGAAGCCCTTCCCTTTGGTTCCACCTATAAAAAAGAAGTAAAAGTGGTTTCGGGACTTTCTCAAAATTTTCACTTTAAGAGGATTCGCATCCTTCATTCTTCATGTTCAAAATCTTACGAAATGCAAGTTTAAAGTAACTGTTAAAAATACAAGATATCTTTCGTAACGTACTCCAGCATGCCCGTTTATATAATAAATATTTTTAAAAGATAAACATACTTTTTTACCATGCACAATAATTTAAATATAAAAATTATTAACATAAGTCACAACGATAAATTTCTCAAAAAGAGCCTTAAATAAAATTTTCTGATGGACAAGGAGATCAAAGATGCCATTATTATTGTGATGGCTGACCCGTGTGACAAAACAGTGCATGCCGCTGTCACAGTAGTTTGATTTAAGATGATGAATTTGGACGACGCGTCTAACAAGTAACATGAAGGCTCTACTGATTTTGACATTTCTTTCATTTTCGCAAATTTAATAAATCAATGGGTCACTTTCTGCTCCTTGCATGTGAAAAAGACGTATTAATTTCTTTATAATTTTTGTTGTGAGGCCAGGAAAAGTCTGAATGACTCTGCTGTGTTGCCAACATTGCACTCTATTCATTGCTTGGTGATCTTTATAATTATATTAGATTGTTTTATTTTAATTAGTCAAATACCTAACATTGTTTTTTTTTTTTTATTCAAGGCTTCTCGGTTGATATGGATAAAAAATATTACTTGGTACAAATGTAGTGCAAATGTGTAATGAACTAATGATACATCACTATTTCCCACCCCAAAAAAAAAAACCTAATGATACATAATTCTACTAAACTTTATTTTCAATAAAAGTTAATTGCATTTCGGTTTTTTCGATTTCAAGAGGTATAATTGTACATTGTAAAATTACAAATCTTATAAAATTATACAACAATAAACGGTTGATTTTTGTTATCAAATCACACAAATTGAAGCAATATTGAATAGAAAGGCTAATTTTGCACTTGGTCTGTCTGCTTTAGCATTTACTGACCATTTACTGCTCCTTACTACTCTTAACGGCTTATTACTCTTTATTGCTCATAATTATTTTTAAGTTTTAACTACTCATTTACGCATGTATTTGTAATTTCTTATTGCTTGTTGCTGCTCCTAATCACCACTTACCGCTAATTGCTGGTTTCAACTGTTGAAACAAACCAACTTTTGACTTTTAACTTTCATTTTATTCTATTTCACTTTTTTCAGAAATATAAAGCTTTTGAACGATTTACAAAAACACATATATTTTCTTTAATGAGATGCCAAAACTATTTTACAAAGGCTTATTACTATACATTACATCAATTATCTTTCTTTTTCCAACTTTGATATGCAATCGGCACTATATTAGTTGTCTTATGAGGCACATTGTGATATAATATTACTTAAAAAATCATATAATCCATAATTAATTTATTGCTAAAGATGAGTACTGGAGTATATTTTTGGGGGGATTAGTCATCCAGTGAAATGACGTTTTGTTGTGTAGTGAAACCATTTTGCTAGAATTATTACTGGCTTAGGACAGGACACGTAGACCAAGCTCAACCCGTCGCTAACAGGTACCCTTGGGTTCAGTATTAAGGGTTTTACCCCTTTTCTCTCTTTTGTCTTCTTCTTTTCCCCCTCTGTCTTTGTGTTTTTTTTCGCCCCCTCAATGCAAATCAACTGTGAATGATTTGGTTGACAATACATTCCAAGCCCACGAGAATCATATACATGTATCTACGTGTTTTTTTATAAAAAAACTTAAAATAAACACTTGTTATTAACATTCAATATTAATTATTATTTAATCACAATTTTCACTCATAACTTTATTAATAATCAACATTGATCAACACTTTTCAAAAATAATACAAACACATACATGTACATATACATATATAAGTAGTCACAAAAGGTAATTCAATACAAATGAAAGAGCGGAAAATCGAACATGAAATATATATATATATATATATGTAAGTGATCACAAAAGGTAATTAATGCAATGCTAATGAAAGAGCGAAAAATCATGCATAAGATCTAATTAATATTTCTAATGTCTCAATCTTAAATAGTAGATCAATATCCCATAGGTCATAGCTATTGATATTAAATATGAAATTTATTACATTAAACATGTTGTTGTCAATTTTTTTTAATTAAACTTGTTTCCAATAATTAAGTTAGTGTATTGTGGAAAATATTTTTACCTTGCAAAGTTTTAGATGAAATTGCCTCACAATTACAATAATATACATTTGTTAAATAGTTAACTTGCCTAATTGTTTGTTATTTTTTAAAAAATGTGATTGGCATAGATGAACATCTCTAGCAGGACAACACTGAAGATGAATTATTTATCTTTTTATTTTTTAAAGTCTTTGAGTTTCTGCTTTATCAGGATTGAGTTTTAAAAAGTTTTGGTATCTGGTAATATTGTGATCATTATTGAATAATTAGACTCTTAATCATTTCATTTAAGATAATTGTACAACAGTACAAGTAAATACAAACGTAGATCACACTATATGATCATATTATGACATCACAAATTAGAGGTTGAGACCGTTTATTATGAGATAGACATTTTTAGGTGACCTTTTGAAAGATTTAAGTCAACTAATAATTTCTATTAGAGTGATTTATTAATTTAAGGTAACTAATAATTTATTAAGTGGTATTTTTTATCAGAGTTATTCATAAATAAATTATTAGTCATCAACTCATCGTAATATTTATTAAACATTAACATAAAAGCAGTAGTCTCATAGTAGGGGTGAGATGAACTCTTATAAAATCTACCAATCTACTAGTAATTGTCCGTCACATTAATGATCTCATAATTAACTTATTATACGATAATCTCATTTAAGACTTTACATTGAGGTTAATTGATATAGCAATTTATTAAAATCTTACAACTTTCTTGTAGTTCCTTACCATTTATTTACTGATTCTTACGTTACTTAGAGATTCTTACTTTATAACTTATATAATTTTTTTCTATTTTTTAAATACTTTGTATATGTTCTTTTTAACCTATGATAAGTATTTATCATTATCATTATCCAATACTAATTATTAACGATCACTATTGTTAGCACTCATCACTACTTATTAGCAACAGGTAGCACTCATCATGACTTGACCATATTTTCTGGTTATATTATTCTAATATTCAACACTCATCTCTATTGACAACACGAATCAATTTGCATCAACGCAAGTCATTACTTATCAATATTAAGTTAAGGATTGTTACATTTTCCTATTATTTCTTGTTTTGATCACGAAATTATTTCTTGCAATGAGCCTATTTTTGTCGTGGATAGATTCCAAAATACCAATCTGAATCTACTTCAACCCACTTTAACTCAATTCCACTATAATTTAATTTATCACATAAAAAATTCAATCTATATTAATCTATTTTAATTCATCTCATTCTTTTATTCACCTAAATTTACCCAAGGAAAAAAAAAAAAAACCCCTAACTTACAATTACAACTGAAAGGCGACAAGGAGCGTGAGTAATGGCCAGTAAACGTTGGAGGCATCTGCACTCTTCATACAAAGAAAAAGTACATGTCAATTATTATATTTTTATTTTATTTTTTACGATAAAAGAAAATCATTGCATTTTTTTCTTTTATTAAAGAGTTCAATTCGATAACTTCACGTCGCCCTCCTTGCGCTTTCAATTTCTCGTGGTAAATTCGGATTTGGAGGTTTGGAATTCGGATGAGTATCAAACTGTACGACATATCTAAGTCTTACGGGACGACATGTATGTAACGTATTATTGAATATCACTGTACAAGATTTGAACGAGAGATATTCAAAATATCGCGATCTGAATCCCGGAGTTGCCCACTACGTTCCAAATCCATTCACACATGACACACCCCCTTTAGAATAAAGAAAGATTCTTTATGTATTGCGGTATCATCATCATTATAGGTTTGTTTAAATAATTAAATATTTATTTTTTTAGGTAAGATATTCAATTTGAGTTTTATCAATAGAAAAATTATTATAAGAAAGCTTTACTTATTTATGAATCAATGATTGCTCAATTCGAATAAAATAAAGGTTCAAAGACTTTAAAAAAAATTTTTGAACATTACATAATCTATACTCTTAACTTATTTAGACACCAATAATTCGTATTTAAAAATAGTAGCTAATACTATGTACTCTGAGAGTATTTATTCTGTATATATTATCATCAGGTTCAACATAATTAGATTCAGCGATTTGACGATCTTATGACTTATATATCGCACACATATGATTGTATTGGGAAATGTAAAACAAATAACTATCTACTTATTACAAGAGAGCTACATGTGATAAGTTTTAAAGTCAAAATGTCTAAGTCTCGGAGTTGGTTAAAAAAAAAATCCTTAAAGTTTGAGCATACAATGTCATGACAATATATTTATGACACAAATGATGATACTAAAAAAGTAAAGGAAAATATACTATTTTGTATATGATAAATAAGTTACAAGATTATTAAATCATTAAGTAGAAGTATAACTGACTCAATGACGATTCATCCAAAATAAATACGGTACCAAGTATTGGACGCTATTTCTTAAGTATTGACTATTGGTATTAAATACCACTAAGTCAACCACATGAAATCTCTTTTATGTTCACATTGAGTTGCGTATTTGTTTGTTTCTTTATTTTTTCTTTTAATGGAACAAGTTTGACAATTTTAGGATAATTCTAAATTTTAAAAGGTTTAAATACTTAAAAAAAGTGAATGGTTTTCTTCAAGCTACAGAAAATTTCCATTGGAAAATTATAGACAAACTCTAGAATTTATAAAAAAAGTATCGAAAATTTAACAGAGTCATCAAAACATGGGCATTTTAGATGGTGCTTCAATTTTGTTTTTCTTTCTTTTTTTAGATGCTTGTGCCTCTAACTTGACGTGGGCAATTTTTTGAAGTATAAATGGGCCTGGAAATTTGCTGGCCCAGTCTAAGGAAGAGCTCGGATTCACAGGCCTTTACTTTTG
>NCQV01108808.1:12025-24981 GCA_002740545.1 Lophocereus schottii | reverse complement strand
GCCCGTGCGCCTCTCGCCTAGGCGCGCCTCACCTGCGCCTTTTCAAACTAAGCTTAGAGCAGGGGCAATGGTTGCCCCGCGGGAAGGAAATAAGGGTGCCGAGCCAGTGGGCGGCCCGCCGCCGTGCACCGGTCAGCTCGAGGCCACCGGCTTGCGGGGCGGCTTCCTGCCCCGGGCCTTCCCCTCACCTTTTCTCTCTCTTTTTTTTTTTTAAGTTTTATTGTTTTTTATTTTGGTTTTGCATTTTAAAAAAAAATAGTTGTGTGTTGGGATGTGGGTGTATGGGTATTATTTTATTTGGTGAGCCAAAGTGGTGAGCCAATCATTGTAGAAGGTGAAGGCTTGTGACTTGTGAGGCAAAAAGTTGGAGAGATAGTTGATGTAGCAGTGGTAGGCCCCTACTGGTGAGCCAAATTTTTGGCTTACCATTGCTCATGCTCTTAACTGGATGGTTGGTGTTATTGTCGGATTCTCGGACTTTTAAAATTGTTATGAATTGTCTACAATGAAACGTCAAGTGTCCACATACATGTGAGGGTCCAATTATTAAATATGATTACCAGATGTGAAAAGAAGAGTCTTAAGAGAGGCGGGGCGTATTGGCAGTTGCTGTCTGTGTTGATTGGGTGCTTTGTTCCGACTTCCCTTTTGTACACCAATGGGGAAATGTTGTGTGTGCTTATATTCTTGTCCTTGACATAGGATCTCAGTTTGGGCATTTTGTTTGTTGTTGCAGACAATTGGAGTGTGAAGGCAATCAGGAGAAAGACTACCGGTACTGGTCGTATGAGGTACCTTCGTCATGTCCCAAGGAGGTTCAAGACTGGTTTCAGAGAAGGTATTGCCTGAATCAGCATTCCTTTGGGGATTTGTTAATTTCTTCCATCTTGCCTATGCTATTGCTGTGTCATCGTCAATTGGTTATATGCCTTTTTTTTTTTTTTTTCAATCAGGCACTCAGGCAACCCCAAGGAAGCAAGCCACAGCTGCATCTTAGACGTGTTTGGAGTTTTGTTGAACTTGCAATTGTTTTTGTGGGTGTTTCTAGTTTTCTTAGACCATAGAACATCCAATTTTGGATTTACTGTTTGGACGACGGCAAAATTTGTACCAGTAATGGAGATGTTTGTTGTTCCAGAAAATTTTCAGATATTTTAGCTGATCCACATCAAATGTAATTTGTTGCATTTTACGATGGTTTCAGTATGTTTGTGCTTATGAGTTTTGCTGTGTTCCTGCTCTCAGTGCTTCTGGCGGTTCTTGAGCTGTGTCTGAAACTGAGTTACCCCTTTGTTTTACTTGTACTCCTAGTGCTGCTTTTTTCTTCATTGCAACAGACATGAAATGGGTCATTCGGTTGTGTAACGTATCTTCCTTGCTTGTGTGAGCTCTTTCTCTCGCATGTGGTTTGATATTTTTATTGGCACCAAGATAATTGTTCAATAACGTTGGTTTGGCCGAGTGATCAAGGCCTGTGCCTGTTGAGATTGATTAAATTTCAAATTTGCTTGTTTCGATTCGGAAGTGAGATGACAATGGCTCAATGAGAACTCAAATGATTATTTATTCTTCTATTCATTCTTTTGTGTGTATGGCATGTTAAGTAAATATTTGCTCTTTCAGATGTCTTGTTAAAAATTATTATTATACTTTTTAAAATATTCAAAATACTAAATTTTTTCAAGTCAAAAATGCCATTAAACCTGTTTAAAAAGATAGAAGAGGTTAACTTTTAACTTAACTTTTCATAACAACTCAATAATGCCGTTGTTGTAAACTTGTAAAGGCATTTTTTAACATTTTGAAAAGTTAAATGACATTTTTATTAAGCATTCACTCTTTCTAGATATTCTAAGGGCTTGGAACCATGTTTGTTGGAATCGATTTCTTTGTAGGTAGTGATACACTGATACCTACAAAGATAAAAGCGCTCATATATGGATCACTGAAGACTACGCAAGTGAGACTTACATTGGAAGGGTTTTTTTTTTTATTTTTGGTTGGAACTATAAGCTTTTAAAAAAAACTATATGAAGTTATAAGGATAAATGTAAGTAATTGTTAAATTATTAAAAAGTTGTATAAATATATTTTTTAGATATTTATGCATAACTATTGGTCTTTAATTTATGATTTGCAAAATTAATTATTTCATGAAAGTAAATTACGTGCAATAGGTCAGTGAAATTTATTAAATTAACTTTACATTGTTACTAAACAAATTATTTTTTAACATCATCAAAACAAATTTCATTTGTAAAATATCATTTGGAATGAGGGAAAAAAATAATATTGAAATAACATAAATAATGAAAATAAACCGTTACATAGCAATAAAATATATTTAAACCCACGAATTTATAGAACTAAATATGTTTTACTCTTGAGGTGGAAAATATGGTTTTCCTAGAGGACTGAAGGAGCAATTCAACAATCGGTACTTGTCTTTATGGAATTACAATTGAGAAAACATTTGGAATACTGAAGAGGAGAAGGAAAATATTGGCGGATAGAATGCCTCAAATGAGACTAGAGTAGTAGCTTAAGATATTCGTTACTTGTACTCGCCATAGTTTATTGTTTTTGCATAAAAAGAGCATACCAATCTTAACAAGGGACTCAAACGCGAATGAATCAACCAATGTTCAATTGTACAATTATGACAACCAAATTACCATGGATAAACTTAGGGATGAAATTGTTGAAATGTTTTCATCACATACAGTTTGATTATTTTCATGTATAATTCACGTCGAAACTCAAATATGTGCAAATTTTGTATTATAATTTCAAAAGCATGTTAACTTATTTTTTCTATGATAACATATATGATTCATGCAGAATCTCAAACATAATTCACATTATTAAATTTTATTTTTATATTTAAAGAAATATTATATTCATAAATATATATGCAAATTTTTCATATTTATAGTATATAAAAAAATATACATATTTATATAAATATGAGAAAAAGGTAAATGACTAGTTGAAAGTTATAAAAAATATATAAGGAAATATAAGATGTAAAGATATGTAAGGAGATATAAGCAAATGTGAGAAGCCGAAAGAAATTTACTAAAGATGTGAGGAACTATAAAAAACTATAAAGAGATGTAAGTTGTAGCCTGAATACTCACTATCGCAAAAAAGAATAGGGCTTAAAACTTTCCAATATTTAAAAGAAGTGGTGATGTTGAATAATGCAATATGTTATCCTTGCGATTACGTACGTACAGAATCGATTATTGTTGTGTTTACAATTAGTTTGTTGAAGATTATATTGTGATACTTTTATTGTTGGCTTTTTGGAGATAATGGAAGGATTTTTCTTTATATTTGAGATTTATTTTTCCTAAAAATTGTGATAATGCAAGGAATCAATAAAGGGTTCGTATGCACGATGTTTTTATGATTGAAAGCAAGGATTTTTCTTTATATTTGAGATTTATTTTTCCTAAAAATTGTGATAATGGAAGGAATCAATAAAGGGTTTGTATGCACGATGTTTTTATGATTGAAACCACTAGCAATCTCATGAGTTTGTATGCACGATGTTTTTATTCATCCTAGTTCCCTTTTTCCATTTGACGAATTGTAATTACTTTGTGGTTCTTTTGCTGTAAGAATTTACACTTTTTTTGATAGGGGGCTTCATTTATACATGCACCATTATCATTGGTTTTCCCAAACATGGCCAAGAAGACATGGACGATCATTACTCTCGGTGCCCCACCACGTGAAATACAACCTACGCACTCTCGCTGCCCCACAACGTGAAATACAACCTACGCGAGTACAGCCTTTGATAGTATCAGGTTTTAATTTAAGGGGTGTCGAAATATATACGTATGTAAAAGTTAAAGTTAGTTTTTTACATAATTAATATATTTTAAAATGTTGTACTTAAAACTCATGTTTTGGAAATAAAATAAACTAAAATCAATTTGCTTTTTTTCCTAGATTTGTAATTCTTAGTGTCAACATCAACAAACAATGCAAACTATTTTTTTCATTAATTAAGAGCATAAGAATTCAAAAGTAATTAATTAATCAATCTTCCGCAACCAGCAACTACCAGCCAAATTATCCTAAATTCCCAATCAAGAACCTTAATTCCTTAGTTCATTAGAGTAAATCACTAAATTCACTGATTATCTAACATGAATTTAACTAAAATAAGCAAACTCAATTGACACCCCTTGGGTTAACGTGGATCTGTCATTGGCCTTGGGGAACCAACCTAATAAAGCCATGCAGAGCCTACGCTCAACTCAATAAGTATAGTGAACTACTTTGGTCCTGACTCGACCCTGACTCGAGGGCTCATCAAGTCACACAATTGTGTCAACTTTTTTTTTTATATTTCAGTTTTGGACCTCTATCTATATCACAATTGAGCCATTAGTAGTCATGAAAGGAGTAAAACTCTCTTATCGCATATTTTTTCCATTCATTAAACCCAAAATCGAGACTAATTTATTAAAATGCCACACTAATTGAAGTTGAAGCAATAATTTGACTCAACTATGAAGCAATGACACTACACGAACGACACCGTTGGGAGGACCAAAGCACAGTCGTTCACGTGTGTCAGTGTCACCCAGCGGGCGCACGCGCTCTCTCTTCGCTCTTCCTTCCAACGACCAACCTCTATTGTCTATACTCGATCCAATTTTCATTTTCTCAGATCGGAATTCTCCACAACCAGAGGTGCAAAGAGATCTTTGATTCAACCAATCTAATCAATTATCGTCGAAAACCCTAAAATTTCACGCCGGCGAATTCAATCGTCGGCGACGGCATGGCTCCTCCTCCGGCGTATCAGACCCAACGATCTCATTCTCCTTCCCCTTCTCAGCCTTCTGGGTAATCATTCCGCTCATTACTCAATTTTATCTCTCCCCTCAAATTCGGAATGCATGCTGTTTTGTTTGTTGATAAATTGCTTTTGCTTTTTTTACTCGGCATTCTATCATCATCATCTCCTTTGCTGCTGCAGTGTGAAATTCAGTTCTTTCTCCGGTTGTTTAGCTATTATAACTTCCCAAATTCGTAGCTTCTCTTGCTGTTATAGGTTCTACTGGTGACAAATCTTACGTGATGATAGGCATTTTCGATACCCATTTGTATTTTGCAATTTAGTTACTTGTGCTATATATATTGGAGTCTCATATTGCATTGTAGTTCTTGCTATGATTAGCTGGGCTGCTGTGGTTGACTTGATTTGGGTTTGATTGTAATTTGTAGTGATTTATGAGTTGTGACCCCAAGTAATGTGAATGAGAGTTTATGTGTTTCTGCAGGAAGAGTGAAGTGTCGGATCTGAAGCTACAACTACGACAACTGGCAGGCAGTGTAGCTCCTGGAGCGAATGACTCGAAACGCGAGCTCTTCAAGAAAGTGATCTCCTACATGACCGTTGGCATTGATGTCTCCTCTGTATTTAGTGAAATGGTCATGTGCTCTGCCACATCAGACATAGTTTTGAAGAAGATGTGCTATTTGTATGTTGGAAACTATGCGAAATATAACCCTGATCTTGCACTCCTTACTATCAATTTCCTTCAAAGGGATTGCAAGGATCAGGATCCGATGATTCGAGGGCTTGCACTGAGGAGTCTTTGCTCATTGCGTGTTGCAAATTTGGTTGAGTATTTGATTGGGCCATTGGGCTCAGGGTTGAAAGACAGCAGTGCTTATGTGAGAACTGTTGCAGCTGTTGGGGTTTTGAAGCTGTATCATATATCTGCAGCAACTTGCAGTGAGGCTGATTTCCCAGCGATGCTCAAGCATTTGATGCTCAATGATCGAGATGCCCAGGTGTGTATCTTTAAATTTTCAATCATATGGTCAGGCAAGTAAACTGTCTTATATTGGTGGTCAGGTAAATAAACTGTCTTATATTGGGAGCCTCAGTAGCTTTACCATTCCTGGTCTGTAGGTTTGGGCCTTGTTATTTGTAACAAGATCAGTCACTTTGTTTTTCAAGGGAGTCTGATCCATCACTCTGTCTTAATATGTGTCCAACTGCCGGCATCTGTATGGTCTAAAAAGATAACTTCAGTGACTGGTTTTTCTCATTGCAGTTAATTGGCATGTATTCTAACAAGGCTGCAGTGCCTATTACTAGTCCAAGCATAATGAATTGAAATGTTGATAACCAGTGGCCAATTGTATGCCTTACTATTGATATTCGCTTAGAGTCCTAGCTTATTATTGTGTTTCATGAAACCTCCAATATTTATAAGTATTCATTGATTACTGGGATTGTCTCCTTAATTTTGTGTGTATCATCTCATATAGAAACTTCCCCAACAGTTTCTGTTGCAAATCCTAGGTGCTATTGCTTCAATGTGTCTTTATGCTTTCTGGTTCAAGTAGTACAATTTCTTATTTGACATTCTTCTCTCAGGTTGTTGCTAATTGCTTGTCTGCATTGCAAGAAATATGGAGCTCAGAAGCAAGTTCTTCTGAAGTAGCATCAAGAGAGATAGATACACTACTTAGCAAACCGGTTATTTATTACCTTTTGAACCGGTAAATTATGGTTCTCCTTTTCCATGTATATTTTGTGTGCAATCAATCTTTTGCATTAGATAAAAGCTGATTATGTTGACCTTATATGATTATGACTTGTGTCCGATTTTGGACAGCTGAAACACAGCTGTTGGGATTTTTTTCTTCCCAGTTTGGACACAAGTGGATTAAACCGAAATGCCACACTAAAGCGTCTTCTTCATCTTTTTATATGCTGTAAGCGGTCAATGGTTTTCAATCATGGGTCCAATAGAAACAACTTTGTACCGGGGGGGGGTTGCTTGTGTCGGAGTCTACTGTAGATTTGCATTTGGATGTGATTACTAATTATGAATTTCTGGCTGATCTACTACCATTAAATGATGGTCAGCTATTTCTTTTTTTTTTTGGGGTCAGAAAATAATTGTTGTATGGCAACCAAAAAGGAACGTATGGACTAAACAAAAACAATGTCCTCAAAAGAATCTAACTGTAAACAGTGTTGCATAAGAAGCTGCTTCCGACGAAGAATGAATATCTCCAGTGTCTTATCCTTAATGGGCCAAAAGTTGTCCCCTCAGTGTTGGAAGTTCTTTTTTTTTTTTTCTGTTTCTCTCCCTGCTGCAATTTAAAAATGGCACCAGGATTAACCGTATGTTTGACTATTCTGCCAAAATTGCCTTCGCAAGCCAGTTGTGAGATGTGTAGCAATTTTGTCACTGCCTTCCAAAAGGCAAAAGCCCAAACAATTGAAAGCTAACTTCCAAAAACCTGTAGCAATTTACTTGCGACTTTGCCTGCGTTAGGATTTACTGCAAGAGAAGGCAGATGGGACTTGGGAGATCTGAGAGGTGCAATAATTTTTTTTGGGGGGTGGGGCTAATCTTTTGTGACGCATGTGAATCAGGCAAAAACAGTCTCAAGTTTGCTCACTCATTAGCCAGCTTGATGTAGTAATCCCGTCAATTGCTTCTTTTTCTCTCTTTTTTTTTTGATAATCAATATATGACATGATGGCAGAGAAGAAATCAAAGTGATAACTCTATAGGCTGGGGCCAAGGACCTGCCTTGGCTAAACAGTAATCTTGCTTTGTTCCATTGTAGCTCAAACCAAATCAAGTAAATAGCCTTGTTATGGGCTTATGTGTTCTTCTTTTTCATTTTCCTTCCTTTTTTTTTCTTTTTTCTTGAGGAGGGGGCTTTAGATGTACTAAATTAATTGCTAATAAGTTCTTTGTAATTCCAATTTAATAAAAAATTTGAAATGCATTGACTATTTACAACTTGACCAAAGAAAGAAATAATAAGAAAGAAAAGAGAGCAGAGGGCAGAATGTTTGGAATGTTTTGCCTTAGTCAAAAGAATCCAAAGCTCAAAAAGTAGCCCAAAAATGAACTTTTTAACTGCCTGAAAAGTGGAAAGATTCTATTGCACTGCATATGCAGATATCCTTGATTTCTAATTCTATTTTTTCATTTCAGGATCCGAGAATTCAATGAGTGGGCCCAATGTCTTGTACTTGAGTTGGTAGCCAAGTATGTACCATCTGACACCAATGAAATATTTGACATAATGAATCTCCTAGAAGACAGACTTCAGCACGCTAATGGTGCTGTTGTGTTAGCAACCATCAAGGTGTTTATGCAGTTAACCTTGTCCATGACTGATGTTCATCAACAGGTATGCATTCCTTGTATGGATTATTTTGAAAGCTATATTATTTGAAAGATATAGGACTTGGCTGACATGCTAATTTTGTTGGCGGCATGTCGGTGATTGCTATAACCGACTAAGTCATGTGAAGAAAATGTATAGTTACTCCTTGACATCATCCTCATTTATAAAAAAAAATGTCCTTGAGTCAGTTTTCCTATTTACCCTCCATTCTTCAGGAACTTGTAACTTACGTGAGGCTTTAGTTTTATGGGAGAGTAGTTGCAATTTAGTAAGAATCTTATTTCCCTCAACACGACATAAGTTGTTTAAGGGTCATTATGTGCCATATATGATTTGTTTAACAAGATCCAAAAGTGGTTCATGTGAAGAAACTATATAGTTAGTCCCTAACTTTTTACAATAACTGCGGTGTAGGTCCCGCTTACGCGGAGTCTGGGGAGACTCAGATGTAAGCGATCTTACATTTGCATATATTACTAGCCATAAAGAGACAGATTTCAATAGTCTGTGACTTTTACTCATTTTATAAAAGAAAAAAATTGAAATAAAATGATCCTTTGACTTGAGTTTTGTTGTTTAGCCTTTTTGCTTGAGGACTTGAGCTTATGTGAGGCTTTAGTTTTGCAATTTCTTCAGGCGAGAGTAGTTGCAATTTATTAAGAAGCTTTTTCCAAAGAATTCTTTGTAATTTGTTGAAGGGCATGTTCTTTTTGACTTATGAGAAGGGCTTAATAGTGCTTATTGCTGAAACATGCTACTAAAACATTTTGAAAAATTGAAGAAAATGTAAGTAAATGTTTTCAATAAGTACTTAACAGTGCTGAATTGTGCTGAATTGTGCTAAATGCTTATTATAAGTACTTACCATAAGTCGAAAAGAACATGGCTTAAGGGTCATTGTGTGTCATTTATGCTATTTGAAGATTCACAAGACCCAAAAGTGATCTTGTTTAGTCTCTCTGGGTAAATTCCCTGGAGTTTCAAGCATCCAAATTAATGGGGAAAGCATTTTCTTCACAGGTGTATGAACGTATCAAAGCACCACTCATCACCCTGGTGAGCACAGGAGGCCCAGAACAGTCTTATGCAGTGTTAAGCCATCTTCATTTATTGGTGATGCGTGCACCAATGCTATTTTCTTCAGACTACAAACATTTTTATTGCTACTACAATGAACCCACTTATGTGAAGAAGTTGAAGCTTGAAATGTTGACAGCAGTCGCAAATGAGAATAATACTTATGAGATCGGTAAGTGGTCTAAATTGATTCTTGCTGGTTTTGGGAACATCTGGGTTCTGGTGTAGGCAACAGCTTGCCATGTTTTCCTCTGTGAGGTCTACGCTTTGGAGATAGTCCATTGGAAATTCAAATGAATTATTTATCTGACTTCATGGGTGCGTTTCAGTGACTGAGCTATGTGAGTACGTTGCCAATGTTGACATCCCTATTGCACGTGAATCTATTCGGGCTGTTGGGAAGATTGCTCTGCAGCAGTATGATGTGAATGCAATTGTTGACAGGCTGCTTCAGTTTTTGGAGATGGAGAAGGATCATGTGACAGCTGAGACACTTGTAAGTCCAAATATGCCCAGCCTTGCTTTTGATTTAGCACCTGATGGTTTTCTTGACTGCAAAATGGGAAAGGGTAGTCTTCAGAGGAAATAAATCGACATTGGTTAAATATGAACGCCAAAACAAGCCAGTTCTACTCTTAATGTTCAAAATGGCAGAAACATTTGGTGTTATAAATAGATACATCGAGAACAGTGATGGAGTTGAACATAAAACAAGCCAGTTATTCTAGGATATCCGAAAATGCAGAAATATTGAGTGCCTCTTGACTATTTTTTGTGATACATGATCGAACCCTCTTAGGCCCTGTTTGTTGAGGAAAAATAGAATGGAATGGAATCAAGGAATGATCCCTGAGGAATGAAGGATGGGATTTGAATCCTAAACTCATGTGTTTGAAGAGAAAAGGAATGGAATCAAGTTCCAAACTTTATTGTTTGGCTGTAGATTAAGGAATGAAATCAAATTTGTTTTATTTAAAAAAATAATAATTAATAATGGT
Organism: Lophocereus schottii; assembly: GCA_002740545.1. Taxonomy (NCBI): domain Eukaryota; kingdom Viridiplantae; phylum Streptophyta; class Magnoliopsida; order Caryophyllales; family Cactaceae; genus Lophocereus; species Lophocereus schottii. The sequence goes on along the minus strand of NCQV01108808.1, from coordinate 14,710 downwards.
TAATAATAACAATAATACTAATATTAATAAAAATATTAATTATTAATTATTAATAATAATAAAAATTATTTTACTAATAATAATTATTTTTTATATTAATAGTAATTAATAATTAATTATTATTATTATTAACATTAAAACTAATTATTATTAATATCAATATAAGTTAATATTAATGATTAATAATAATAATTTATAATTTATAATAATTCTAATAATAGTCATTATTAATGGTTAATAATAATTAATCATAATAATTATCAATATTAATAATAATAATTAATATCAATAATTACAATAATAATTCTTATTAATATAAATAATAATTATAATAATTATTAATATTGATATTAATATTAATATTATTAATTGCCATTAATTATAAATATTATTGATAATAATAATTAATGATAAACATAATAAATAATTATAATAATAATTATTATTATAAATAATAATTAATAAGAATAATTATAATTATAATTATGAACTAATATTGTTAATTATTACTAATTATAAATGTTATTAATAATAATTAATAATAAAAATAATAATTAATAATAATATTAATAATTATTATTACTAATAATAATTACAACTATAATTATAAATTAATATTGCTGGTAATAATTATAATTAGAATTATAATTATTATTATTATTAATCATAATTATGATGATCAATATTGTTAATAATAATTACTAATTATAATTATAATAATTAATTAATACCAGTAATAATAATTAATAATTGTTATCATTATTAATATTAATAATAATAAACAATAATTACAATAATAATTATCATTAATATTATTAGTAATTATATCATTAATTTTAACAATAATTATTAACAATATTAATAGTAATTATTCTTGATAATTAATGTTAATTAATAAATACTAATAATAATAACAATAATAATAATAATAATAAAGTTGTTGATTCCAGAGGGTTGGTGACTTGAACTCCCTTGAAAATGGGAGGGTTCAAGTTTCATCCCCTTAAAGTGCTCACCAGACACAAAAGAGTGAAATTTGACACCTAAGAGTTCAAGTTCCATTCCATTTTATGTCACCAAATAGTCCCTTAATATGCTGTAGGTCTGTCGAACTACTCCGGTCTTACCTGCTACTATGTTTAGATTCACATTGAAGTTTGGATTCTAACAGGTTCTTATCAAAGATCTTCTGCGTAAATATCCCCAATGGAGCCAAGATTGCATTGCTGTTGTTGGGAGCATAAGTAGCAAGAATGTCCAGGAACCAACAGCAAAGGCAGCTCTCATTTGGATGCTTGGGGAGTATGCACAAGACATGGCAGATGCTCCTTATATTTTGGAAAGTTTGATTGACAATTGGGAAGAAGAAGATTCTGCAGAGGTAATAGCAGCTTCCCATAAAAACTTGGTCATCTTGTCATGCATAAAATACTGATGCCTGTGTGAGAATAATATTTAAAAACAACATCAGCAAGTGTTATTGCCTCATGTAAGTTGTATTCCCCCTTTAATTCATGTGAACGGTGACGTTTGTCTTGGATGATTAGCAAGCTTTCAAAATGCGATAAAGCTACTGTCTGTCTGTCAGCAATTCCTGTTGTCTTTTCTCTCATGCAACTGATGAAGGAGATCCTGGATACTTTAGCTAACATTCAGTTGAAATTAGGCTATAAGTTGCTCTGTCAAAGTGACCAAGTAACAACTTCATGCTTATGCAGAGCTATGTCTACATCTATCTGAAGAAGCACAGACAAAATTTACATCAATGGAGGACATTTTCATGCAATAGATTGTTTGGTTGTTAAACCTTGAGGATAAGGTTCTGTATGTCATTATTTTACAACTAAAGCAGCGTATTGAAAAGGCTGGGCTTTTGATCTCATTGTTAATGCATGCAATTAAGAACTGTCATCAGGCTTATCACTAATGTATGCTTTCACCTCTGGAATACTAAGGTTTTCGAACTGTATCAAGTTAAAGCATTCAAGTTTGACTTTATCTGTCCCTTCCTCTCCTTTGCCACTAATGAACAGTCCTGTCAGTTCATAGCTTCTAAGCTGGATATTTTATTGTTGAACAGGTTCGTTTGCATCTTCTAACGGCAACAATGAAATGTTTCTTCAGAAGGCCGCCTGAAACCCAAAAGGCACTGGGAGCAGCATTGGCTGCCGGCATCGCTGATTTTCACCAGGTCTGTGAAGCTTTTTTGTTGTATACGCTAATAAGTATTACCAATGGCTCTTGATTTTTTGAAACTTTCAGTTAAAAGCATGAGGTATTGCAGGATGTTCATGACAGGGCCTTGTTCTACTACAGACTTCTGCAACAAAATATATCTGTAGCTGAGAGAGTGGTCAACCCACCAAAACAAGCTGTGTCAGTCTTTGCCGACACCCAGAGCGGTGAAATCAAAGATCGCATATTTGATGAATTCAACAGCCTGTCTGTTGTGTATCAGAAGGTATTTGGGACCGCCGTCAATCTAACTTATTTTTCGTCATATTCCTTGCTGTGTGCATATCATAGCTGTGAGCAACTGCATGATTGTGTAGGAGAAAGATATGGAAGTTTCTGACATTAATAAGCCTGAAATCAATTGTTTGCATGTAGCCACCGTGGGACCAAGAGCACTTAAATGCTTAGCGTAGTTTCCTAAGTCATAAGTAATGTCAAACCCCCCTCCCC
>NCQV01108741.1:1460-17629 GCA_002740545.1 Lophocereus schottii | reverse complement strand
AGGGCAAACTTAACACTGGACAACTGGTCGCAATTAAAAGAGCAAAGCAAGGATCCTTGCAAGGAGCCCTTGAGTTCAAAACAGAGATAGAACTTCTATCAAGGGTCCATCACAAGAATGTTGTCAATCTAGTTGGTTTCTGTTATGATGAAGGTGAACAAATGTTGATTTACGAATATGTGACCAATGGTAGCCTCAAAGCGACACTTTCAGGTACTTCTTTGATCCTACTCCTGAGGCAAGGATGGAGTGCAAATATTGAAGTATTTTTTAAGCTCCTCGTTTGTCAATCCGTGCCCTGAACAGCTAATAAAGCATTTCTTGCACAAAGACAGATTCATTATGTTCAGTTACGATTAGATCTAGATATGCATAACTGTACATAAAGCAAGTGTGCACCCCTCTCCATTGTGGGTTACATGAGCTTTTTTGCCTTTCACAGTCCAGAAAATTATCCATCTTCTCACTTCAAGGGATTCCTAAGTTACAGTGGATCTGCCATACACTTTTAATTTCTCCCACTATCCAGGTGGAAGCTTTCTTTAGTATATGTGCTTATATGGAAGGATAGCAGACTGTTGTTTCTTGGCATCATGGCATGTCATACCATATGCCATGTGTGTCATCTCCAAATAATGTTTCCATCCATATTTAGCATAACTTCTTGAAACACAAGGGATTAAAACAACGAGTATGCTTTTTTGGCTGCTTTTGGAGATACCAAGCCTGAAGACAGTCTCTGTTGTTTTGCATGATTAGCCTCTATACAAAGGAATCACAACTTAGGGCATGTTTTTGCAACTTATCATAAGTACTTATCATAAGAAGTTAACACAGATCAAAATTCATCAACACCAACTAGCATTTATCAGCACTGATCAACCCTTAGTCATATTTCCTATTCACAATTTCAGCCCTCATTAGCACTTGTCAGCATTGATCGACATTCACAACACTTATCAACTATAAGTTATGATAAGTTGAGAAGAACAATCGCTTAATACATGGATACGGCTATTAGTTAAAATCAAACAGTATATAGCTACTAATTACTCTATGGACCGATATGATACATCTTTTGACTCCATGACTGATTCAAGGGTACTGGATGACTCAATGAGTCAATGGTCCGTGCTTTTTTATGATTAAGCTACCAAGCAAGGCCCCTCCATGGTAGTCATATAATTTGAAAACCACCACTGTTGATTACTCTGATGGATATCACTGTTGCTTCTTTTGAGTTATTATATTGTGGATGATGGAACTTAGTAGCTGATGATGCATTGCAGGGAAATCTGGAATCTGGCTAAATTGGCCAACGAGGTTAGATATAGCCCTTGGTGCAGCAAGAGGTCTTGCTTATCTGCATGAGCTGGCTGACCCACCCATCATACACAGGGACATAAAATCCGACAACATTTTGCTAGACGATCAATTAAACGCAAAAGTGGCAGATTTTGGTCTGTGCAAACCTTTAAGTGACAATAGGGGTCATGTCACCACCCAAGTTAAGGGGACCATGGTTAGTCATTTATGCCCTGACTTCTAGTCTTCATCTTATTGTTGTTTGGAGGGAAAGAGGGAGACTTATGCTATCTGGACTCTGGCACAATTTTTAGTATGAATGTGCTAGCTTTTGGATGTGGCTATTTTTAAGGCATTTTTGGGCTTCCATTTAGGCAACTTTGAAGTGTCAGGTATCCCATGCCAAGTATTGTTTTATGTGACGTAGGTGCGTTGGATAGAATAAAAAGTCCAGGTAGTGGAATAAAGAGGGAAAGGTGAAAGGGTTATGAAGTATGAACAGCTCAAATTCACTCCAGTGTCTCTTATGGAAGTGCTCAAATAAGGGTTGCAAGTGATCTTATTAAGAATTCACTTACCTTCGTCTCCTTCATTTCGAAATTAGAGTCAGAGCTGCCTTTCTTTCTTAATTTCAAGCATGTGAGTAGTCTTCGCTGTCATTCTAATGACTTTATATCTCTAATGCAGGGGTATTTGGATCCTGAATACTACAACACCCAAATGTTGACTGAGAAGAGTGATGTCTATAGCTTCGGAGTGCTGATGCTAGAGCTAGTAACTGGTAAAAAGCCAATAGAGCAAAATGGGTACATTGTAACAAAGGTCAAGGGGGCATTAGAACAGACTGGGAACATATACAACCTTGTGGATCATGCCATTAGTTCTGACATGTTGACTGGGGTGATGGAATTTGTGAAGCTAGCAATTCATTGTGTTCAAGACAGACGTGATAGGCGGCCTGCAATGAGCAAAGTGGTGAAAGATATCGAGAGTATTATTCAGGAATTGAAAGGCCACCTTGGTTCAACTGCCTCCTCAGCTAGCTATGAAGGATCCGGAAATGTTCATCCTTATAGCAGCAGCAGTAGCTCATTTGGTATTACAGGAAACAACCCTCTTCGTAGATGAGAGAGAACTTGTTGTAAGCTATGATCTATAATATCAGTTCATGTGTGATTTATGCATTAGTCAGAACTCAGAAGTCCTTCATGAACAGTGTGTTTATGCTTGATAGTGAATAGAGGGAAGAATTATGGTCATCTTTGCCATTTCAGGGTGAGAAATATTACAAACGGAGAACTGCGAGTTACAGAGAAAAGAGGAGAGACAGGAATGAGAGTGATGAGTGACGACCAAAATTGCATACGAATGATGACAGTATGATGATTAATTGATTGTAGTAGTGTTATTATTGTATTCTATATATTAAACCAACAGCGCTTACGTGAAATAATTTTACGTTGCCCTTTTCCCCCTCTTTTAATAGCAAATTTTGACAGTGGAGTTGGAATGCAGAAGCACATCACTGAGAAGGGGGGGGGAGTGCACATGAACCAAACATACTGGCATCAAGTTTTCATTTCTTCAGGAGGATTCATCATTGTACTCCCTTGTTAGGGGTATATGTTAATGTCATATTTCATCGTTCATTATATATGGGAAAATCTTATATGGAAACCTCACTTGAGTGAAGATTCTTTATTTCGGCCATTAGAACTCAAAAAACTAATTAATGGCTTAGATGAAAATAATTTTTTAAAAAGAATGTTAGAATAGTGGAAAATTAATATGCATGATAAACATATGTGGAATGTGTATATAATGCGACATTTGAGAGTACATACTCCTAGTTAGGAATACATAATAATTTGCACCCTCCCGCTGTCCCCTCCTCTACACAACCTTCCACCAATAACTCTTATGTTATATAGATACTTGATTGGGCTAGCTAGTGCTACTGTGCTAGCCGCATTGGCGTCATGTTTAAGTTTAACTATATGAGAACTGGTAAGTGTTGGAGAATATAGAATAGATGGGTGCGTTAATGTTACAAACAATGCCGAAGAGAACCTAAGAGAAGAATGAAGAGGTCTCTCGAGGATGTAGTAACTGGACTTGCGGTAAGTTAGACAAGATAGGATTTGAGGAAGAAGAGAATATGGGAAAGAGTCTGATTATTATGATCATTGTCCTTGATCGATTACAAAGTTTGCTTTAGTAACTTCAACAACCCAACTTCTCACCAAAACTACTGTAAAAAATTGTTAACCACCTCTAACCAACTCCCCATGTGACTTTCACATGACATACACTAAAGCCCTATATCAGCTTTTCTTCCCCTTTAAAGGAAACACATAAAAAAATTCAATTATGTATCCTTACAGCTTATCAAAAAAAAAAATAATTTCACAATTATTGTTCAAAGTCAAGAAAATTTTTCTCCGATTCATGATCATCATACCGTGTTGCATCTTCTTCATTCTATCCTTCTCATTGTGCCAAAAATTGCACCACAACTTTGCTGCCCTTCCTCCTTAACTTCCTGTCTCGTATTGCCATTGGTTTTCTGACTGCTATAGCATCAGAACCTTGCAACCAGTAGGGAATTATAGGAATGTTCTGGTAAAGTTCCCCTAAAAGCCTTAAGTTGAGGGACACGGAAGGTGGGGTAAATCTGAGCTGCTAAGGGTAGCTGTAGAGGATAAGCTATCTTCCTAACTTTAGCTAGAATTTGAATAGGACCATAATACTTGGGGTTGATTTTCAGATTGACCTTATTTTAGATTAACTACCGTCCATAGAGTTGGAATTTCAATCATACCCAATTCCCCACCTCAAATGTCCTTCGAAACCTATGACAGTTAGCATTCACTTTTATTCTATTCTGAGCTCTCAAGAGATAGAACTTCAACATTTGAATCATAACTCTCTTTTTTTCACAAGGATGTATCTACAGCCTGCACTTGGGTTTCTCATGGAACGTAAGGTAGGTGGACTGGAGGAGGTTTGTTATATATCACGCATAAGGTGTCATTTCAGTAGAAGAGTGAAAGATAATATTATACCACCACTCAACCAATGGAATTCACTTGTTTCAATCCTTAGGCTTATCATGACATATGCATCTCAAATAACCATCTAGACATCTGTTTGCAGCTTCTGTTTGCCCATCAGTTTGTGGATGATATGAAGTGGACATTAATAGAGTTGTGACATGCACTAACATCAATGCTCCTCAAAATTCACTTAAAAACTTTGTCCATGTTAGTTACTATGCTTTGAGGCCACCCATGAAGTTTAAACACATTGTCAAGGCAAAGTTGAACTAAATCAGCAGTTGTGTATGGATGTGAAAAGTTAGCAAAGTGAGCATAATTTCGACCGCACCAAAACAACCTCTATGCATAGGAATTGGAAAGTCCTTCAATAAAATCCATTAAAATATCTCTCCAAACTTCCTCAGTAATTTGTCGTGACTATAGTAACCCTAGGTTAGGGTTGTCATATTTGCAACTTTAATAAATTATACATTGTCTAATATATTCTGCGTAGATATTGTCATTCCTTTTCAATGACATAATCATTGCACCTCTTTAGTGTTACTTCTCTGACAGAGTGTTCACCAATAGGAGCATCATACATTCATTTTAGAATTTGGACTTTCAAATTCTGATATGGTCCTACCACCAATTTGCCTATCTTCCTCAATACAACATCCTACAAGCTGTATTTGGGTACTCTATTCCCTTGTTGCAATTTATAGACTACTTGACTCCGATAATGATCTATCTCATAGCTAAGCTTGATGAGATCCATGATGTTTGACTGAGTTACAGTGATTAACAATGCCAAAATTTTAACTTCAGACTTCCTAAGCAAGGCATTGGCAACACATTTTCCTTACGATCCAATAGTGAATTTCATACTGAAATTCCATCAAATTAGGTAACCAAAATTGCTAAAAGAACCAAATTGCTAAAAGGGAGTAGACACTTTTTGCTCAAGAAGCTTTTTAAGGCTCTTCTGATCAATGAGAATGATAAAAGGTTTTCCACGTGAATATTGTTCCCACTTTTGCACAACATGCACAATTGCTAACATCTCCTTTTCATAAATCGATAGTTGTCATATTTAGGAGGCTCTGCCAATGAAAGGTAATATGTGATCATTTTGCATGCCAAAAGCTGAAGCATTTGTCTCAACAATGAAAGTCTTTAAAAAATCAAGGAACCAATGCACTAGGCTGAAGTACGAGTAACCTTGAGCTAATTGCAGGCCTTTCTAGTGTCAAGATTCCAACTGAATTCGTTCTTTTTTAGTATCTAAGTAAGTGACTTTGCAATTATACCATAATTTTTGATAAATTTTCTATAATAGTCTAGCTAATCCGAAAAAATTCCTAAACTTCTTAACATTATTGGGAATAAGTTAATTTTTTTACTGCCTCTACATTTTCAGGATTAGTAGAAATGCAACTTATAGATATAAAGTGACCAAAATATTTTATCCTTGATGTACCAAAAGGTAAAAGCATTCTTAGATTTCTTTGCTACCAGTAAATTTGCTTCCATCACTTGAAGACCTACTATAAATGGTTTAAGTTCAAGAGGGTTGTTGTAATTAATATATCATCAAAAAACACCAACACAAACTTCCTCAAAAAGAGTTTAAAGATTTGATTCATAAAGCCTTGAAATGTTACTAGGACATTAGTTAGGCCAAAAGGCATAATAAAAAATTCAAAGTGACCAAAATGTGTCTTAAATGCTGTCTTGAAAACATCTTCATGCGCTAGAGTTGTTGACTTTTTAGTACCCTGACATATGTGACAATGATTTTTTTCGGGCCTCACCTTTTTAACTAAATTTTTTAGTCCCCTGAGGTGGTGTATTTATTATAAACGAGGCCAAATCCAATGAGCTTGTAACTGAAGCACTGTGAAGATAATTGTGCCCCTCATTAAAAGGGGGGAATGGTGGAAAAAAAAGGAAGTAAGTGGGTGATTTAACTTTGCTTAATGTTGCTAGCATGAAGAGAAGAGAGAGAGAGAGAGAGAGAGAGAGAGAGAGAGAGAGAGAGAGAGAGAGAGAGAGAGCAGAAGGTCAAAAACCCAAAACCCCTGGATTGCGAAGAACTGAGCTTCTTCATCCTAGAAATCGAAGAACTTGGAAGATCCCTAAGGCAAAGTTGAATTTAGAAGGCTTAAGGTGAAGCAAAAGTTGAACAGAAGTGAAGAGTATCAAGGAAGAAAGAGAGGAGGTAGGTTCGGTGAAAAATCTGTAATCTCTTTGATGTTGTTGTGTATTGAGATTCTATGTGTGTCTGTGATGGTTTTTATGTATTTGAAGTTGAAAACCTTGCTTCGGATGGTTGCAATGTTGAGGGAAGAGGGGATTTTCATGTTTTAGTTTTGAAATTTAAAAATAGAGGGTGTGGTGAAATTGAAAAATTGGCAACAAAAATGTTAAATTTTGATGCAATGTAGCCTAATTTTAATTAAAAGCGAAGTTTTTATAATTGTTAGGCAATCTGGAGAATGAACAAGTAGAGTAATGAAACTAGGGTTTAGTGATTACATAACAGTATAGACTTGTGAAATTTGATTTTGTGTGTAGAAATACCAAATGGCTATGAAGATTCTGCATGTTAAGTTCAAGGGGGAGACCATAGTTTTAGGGGAGTGTGACCCCGATGAGATGTCTGCTCTAGATGTACACAATATCACTAAGTGTAAAATGAGGGAGAAAGGGAACTTTCCAAGGTTCTCTGCTTTCAATTACTGTAAGCCTGGTCAAGTGAGGAAAAAAATATTGGATTTTGAAAGATGGGGACCTCTTGGATTGTTTTGTAAGTTGGGAGAATGAGCATGTGATTGTGATAAACATGGTTGATAGCCCTAAACCCAATGACCTGTGAAAATGGGCCTTGATGTTAGAAAGGCAGAAGCAAGAGAAGTTAGTAGAGGAAATAGAATTAAGCGAACCAAACCGTGAAGGAAGTGAGGAAGGAGGAGATGAAGGATCAGATGATGCCGAGGCTGTTGTGGTTGTTAGTCCCACTAGGGGTCCAAGAGAAACAATGGATGTTGATATGGAAACTGTGGTTGAAGAACTAGTAGTATCATTCGAGGACATTGATGGGTTCATTTTAAGCTAACCAAAGTGTAGCCAAGGTGAAGGAGTAAGGCAATCAATACAAACAAAGAGCTACATTATAGGAACGAAATCAGTGAAAAAGTTGCCTATTAGAAGACCTTCAAAATTGGTTCTACCATGTAGTTTTAGTAGCCCGCCCAAGAGAAATGCTAGGGAAATTCTAAAGTTGACTTTATCCCTTTGCAAGTAGAGTTCAGTTATTGAGAAAAAATCAAGCTTCTATTTAAAGGTTGATGAGTCCAGTACAATTTCCATAGAAAGCATACATGCTACTACTGCAACTGAATGCAAAGTCATTGATTCTACCATTATTCCTAACTCAGCCAGCCCAACTTCAAGTCAGTCCAACCCCATTGACTCTGCCATAATTAGAAGCCCACCTAGAAGCTGGCCTATTATTAGACAAAGCCATCTCAGTCCACCAAGGAACAAAGAGGACAATCATATCTTAAGTCAACCCAAACCCAATAACCCCTGTACAATTCTCAGCCCACCTAGAAGCAGGCCTATTACTAGAAGCATAACACATAGTCCAAAATCATCACAACCTCAACCAGTTCCCAGCCCACCTGAGTCAACCCAACTTAACTCAGTTAACCAATTCTCAGACTTAACAGTTCCAAGCCTAGCGGTTAGAAATAGTACACTTAGCCTAGTTTCAAGGAAAGAAAGAACTCCGAAATTATCCCAACCTTAACCAGTTTCTAATGCACTAAAGAGTAGGCCTATTACTAGAAGCATCACACTAAACTTAAGCCCCACTCAGCCTAGAGATACACTTCTCATAGGTCCTGTTATTGAGGCTCAGCAAACAAACTTAAGTACTTCTATCACTGTATGTTCACTTGATGTACCTACTGTGAATGTGAAAAGGAAGAAGGAAAAGAAACCTATGATTAAGGAGGAACAAGGATGGGGTAGTGATTGGACATCCTCTAACTCAGAGAATGGAGATTATGTAGTCAGACCTGAGGAGAATCTGTATGAGTCTAATACTTCATTGGAAGCTGAACAAATTACAGGAGAGATAGTTGACTACTATATTTGTGGTGATGATGATGAAAATGACAATTCTGTTAACCCCAATGAGAAGATATATGCTAGACAGATGTAGGAACCTAATCCTAATGGGAAAATTAGTATTAGGCAATGGGACATGTTCATAAATAAGGCACAATGCATAAAAGTGGCCAAGGATTACTGTGTTCAAGAGGAAAAAAACTTAGTGAAGTTGAAGAACGCTGCAACCAGATATACTGTCAAGTGTGCACACAAGTCTTACTTATGGAGGTTACATGCTTCTACACTTTCAGATGGGAAAATTTTTCAAGTGAAGACATACTTTGGCAAACATGACAACAATTGTCCAAGGTTAATGGACAATCTTATGGCTTCCTGTAGGTGGATTTCTAAAAAATTGCTTAAAGACTTTAGACAAAACCCTGAGCTGAAGTCTGTGGATATGAGGAACATACTGTTACACAGATATGGGTTAATATTGAAGGATCATATGATTAGGAGAGCAAGGAGGCTAATTCCATACAAGTTAGAAGGTAGACATGATCAGTCTTTCAAAAAGCTTGCCTGGTTTGTTGAGATGATTAGAAACACTAACCCTGGATCCTATGTATACATTTCCTGGGATGTGCCTTCAACTGATCATGACTCAGAAGGACATGAAGATAATTAGAAAAGGATTGTGCAGAATCCAAGGTTCAAAAGGTTATTCATAAGCTTTAAAGGTGTGGTTAATGGATTTCATAAAGGATGTATACTAATTATTGGAGTAGATCGGGCTCATTTGAAATGGCCTTTTGGAGGTGTTTTGCCAGCTGCAATGGCTATAGATGCTGCTAATCATTGTTTACCCTTAGCAATAGCAGTTGTGGAGACAGAGAATAATGATAGTTAGACCTATTTCTTCACTGCTTTGGTGCATGTTGTGGGTGATGAGCATCATGGGAGGTTCACTATTATCAAACAGATGCAAGATATTTGATACTTCATATTGACTTTGTTTCATTCACTACTTTGATGTATGCATTTTACAACAAATCAGGCCTATTAAATTTGATTGGTTATTGGTGACCAGTGAGTTATTCATGCCTTGAAGCAGTGTATGCTAGACAGTAGCAGGAGGGTATGCTTGGTTCCCTTGAAGAGGAATATCAAAAGAAGATTACCTAGCCCAGAGTTGAAAGTGATGTTCTGGAAAGCTACTACTGCATACAACATCTGGGAACATAAAATGGCAATGGCACAGTTACAAGAAGCCAATCCAGCAGCTCATGCTTGGTTGCTAAGAGAGCTAAAATAGCACTGGTGCAGGTATTTGTTTGATCCTAAATATAAAGCTCCAGATACTACCATCAACTTTGTTGAAACATTCAACATAATTATGAAAAAATTAAGAGAGAAGCCAATAATGACCCTGCTAGAAGGAATTAGGAAGCATGTGGTTGGTTGGATTGTACAAAGGAAGGAAGAAGTTGAGAGGTGGAAGGAAAAGGTTGTTCCCCCTGTGAAAAATGAACTCCAAACGATAGCAAGGGAGGCTTGGTAGTGTGATATAGTTCCGAATGGATACATGGTCTTTGATATCACAGACCATGAAGGCACTAACTACACTGTTGACTTGAATAAGGGGGCATCTGTATGTGGTCAATGGGAAATAAGTGGCATACCATGTAAACATGTTGCTAGGTGTCTGCTTTTAACTACAAACTGGAAGACTATACTAGCCCATATTATTCAGTAGAGATGTACAAGGCTACATATAGTGGGGTTATCCTTCTAATCTCAGATGAGAAGTTCTAGCCTAAATTTTAGTGGTCTTTACTTGATCCACCACTGAAAATATTCAAGAGAAGGCCACCAGCAAAAGAGAGAGAAAGGGGGCTAGAGGAGGTGAGCAAGTTGCCCAAAAGAAGTAGAAATGTCAGATGCAAGAAGTGTGAAGGACTTCACCATAACTCAGCCACCTGTCAAGGTCAAGGGAATAGGCCTTCCAACATAATCAGGAAAAGGAAAAGGCATCCCCCCTCTAATGGCAATGTAAAGGAAAGAGACCCAGAGGAAGACCAGGGAAGCAAATTCCACAACTCAGCATCTGTAAGCAGTCATCCAGTTGGCCTCAATCATCCAACCAACCTCATACATGTACCCAACACCCATGAAACCTCTATATTTGATTCACAATGTGTATGTTTGAAATGTGTAATTTAAAACAATTAGGTCATTAACACTATTTTTTGGGGGCTATGAACATATGTTTGAAATGTGTATGCTTCTTAGCACTTGATACAATATCATGCCTTTTGGGATAAGTATATATGTACGTTTCTCAGCACTTCAAAACAGAGCCATTCCTTATCAATGTTATTGCTTGAAAATATATTACATTCATTACAATCTTCTTATGTTGGTTTCATATATCAAACTATATATCACAAGCATTTGTTCAGAAAACTAAAAACACAGATGCAAGCTAGAATATAGTTGGAAACAGAGCCATTCTTTCAATGACCTCCCAAAATAGGGGAATGAGTCATTAGCAACAACTTACATACATACATCCCCCAAAACATACCATTACCTCTACCTTATTTGTAACTCTTTTCATTTCATTAATATAATCACAACAGAGATGCAAATAACAACATTCAGAACTATCAATATCTTCAGGGCATCATAGACCCTTGTTTCCATAAGTTTCATTGCCATCTTAATCTCTTTCACTTCATTCCAAATTTGAACCAGAATGCTCTTATCTTCATCTTCTATTCCTTGCATCTTCATGCTTGGTCCATGACTTCCTGTCTCACCTTTACCCATGTTTCCCTTCGGAGCTGCCACATCCCAAACCCACCACAATTACAACACCCATAATAGGATCGACCAGAGTTCTTTGAAGACTTTGAAATCTAGTGTTCTACTACTGTGTTTGCCATACATCTTGGACATCTTCCATTCCAAGAGCTACTAGAGCCCTCCATTCTTGCACCCCACCAACATATGAGATGGAGATTACTTTCATAAAAAGGACAACATGACACAAACCCTAATCAAAAATCAAAAAAGTAACATAATCAATAGGAGATGGAGAAATTCATTTACCTGTTGTCATGCTTTAGCTATGGAGGACGAAGAACAAGGTCAGATGGAGATGGGACTGTTTGAGCTTTAAGATCGGAAATATTGCCATTGGTTTGTGAAAAGAAAGAGGGCCACCTTATTGATTATTTCTTTTTTTTTACACTCTAGGTCAAACATAAAATCCCCAAGCTTTTAATAAGTAAGAGGGACAATTATGGGTTTCTAGCCATATTTTACACTTTAAGTGACACCACCTCAGTATGTCACCGGAATTTCATATTTTATGCCTTTTTTTTTTACCACGTCCACCGATTAGGGTACTGAAAAATTCATTCAAAAAGGTGAGGGCCGAAAAAATCATTGTCACATATGTCAGGGTACTAAAAAATCAATAACTTTCATCGGCTACCCTTAATTGGTGATATCTAGCTGCCAAATCTACTTTGCTAAATACTATAGACCCTACCAGCTCATCTATAAGCTCATCAATTACTGGTATTAAAATTTTGTCCTTTATGTTCTGGTTGTTCAACTCCCTATAATCCACACAAAACCTCCAAGAACCCCTTTTTTTTTTTTTTTTTTTTTTTTTTGCTTATCATAACCATAGGGGATGCAAAAAGGGTTGTTGCTAGGTTAAATGATGTCATTGTTAAGCATTTCTTGCACTAAATTTTCAATTATATCTTTTGTTTTAGAAGATCCATGTATGACCTGATATTGATAGGTTAGCACTAGTCTTCTTGGGTGTTCTATGGTCATAGTATTTCCCTACTAGGAGGTAACCCTTGAGATTCTTAAAACAAGTACTCAAACTAGTTCAATATACCACTAACTTCAGCAGGTGTACTTGCAACTCCCAATGTCAAACACTATAATTCTTCCTTGTCATCTTGAGGTTGCTCCAAAATTTGAGGAATAAGTTGTAATATACAAAGATGACTAATTTTAGACATTGGCTTTGGCAGAGCCTCTCCTTCAATAATCTTGATTTTCTATCCTTTTAGACCCTTAACATATGACCCTTTTCCCCCAATTGAAATTCCATCTTTAAATCTTTGAAATTCCATTTGATGGGCCTCAAAGTACTTAATCATTGTATACTCAAAACTCCATCACAAATGCCCCAAGGTATCAAGAACACATCAGCACAGAACTCATTACCCTAAAGTCTTTATCTGAAATCCTTACATACAAACAAGCATTGCAGTTTACTTCCATCTTCTAGTATTATAGGTTGTAATGTTATTGGTTCCATCTTACACCCTAATCTGTTGGCTAACTCCACATCCAAGAAGTTATGCGTACTGCATGAATCAACCAAAATCTGGATTGATTTCTTGCATAGTAACCAGTAATCCACTAATCCTCTTTGTTTGATACCCTTGAACTCCACTCACAACATGTAAGGATATGCAAGGGCCTGTTTCTAGCATTTTAAACCTAATTGGCTTATTTGCTAAACTTATATCCTCCGCTTCCTTATCTCCCTTATTGGCATCCTAAGGTATTTCCACTAAAAGAGTTGGGTTTTTTGTGCTGATACCTATGATCACTTTCATAAAGTTGATTACATAAGTAACATAAGCCTTTGACATTCTTTTCTGCTTTCTCTGCTGCTGTGATTATTTTTATGGGATTGAGGCTTTGGTTATAAGGGTTGGAAACATTGCCAGATGAACTAACAGTAGGAGAAGAAGCTCCAAGGTTTTTTAGAAAACTGGGATGAACTGGATGAGGAGTAACAGTCTTAGAAGTAGGTAACAAAGGGGGTTGACCAATGGAGTCTTATTTATTAACTTCATAGCCTTCAATTCCTCTTCCTTTAGTCTACAAAAATGATAGCACCAGACAAAGTGGGAAGATTAAGAGCCTTCAAGGTTTCAGTTGGGGCTTAAGGTTCCCAACAAAACTATCAATAAAGAAAGTGTTAAGAAGGGTGGGAGTTCTTTGTAACAATAGAGATTTCAACTCCTCAAATTTTTCAAGGTAATCATCAATGGAGCCAACATGCTGTAGTTTATTAAAGTCCTCCACTATCGTACTTCCCAATTCGTCCTTGAATCTTCAACATACATCTACAATGAAGCCCATCCAATCCACACTCTTCTTTATAGCTTACATAGCTAGCAAACAAGATTTCTGCCCTACCAAATAGGTGTATAGATGCAGAGTCAACTTGTTGAGATCCAGGAACCTTGCATAATGTGAAATATCTGCTGCATTTCTTAATCCAATTTCTAGAGTTTGTCCCGTCAAAAATTGAAAGCTCAATTTGGCAGAAATTTGAATGCATTACCCCCTCCATTTGATTCAAATTCAGATTGAGGAGTATTTGAATTTGCCTCATTTGATTTGTCTTTTTGTAGCAATGCCAGATCATCTTCTCGACCATTTGTTGCTGTCCTAATTGAAGTTCAGCCAAAATTGCAATTATGAAGTACGCCTTGATCAGTGTCGATGGGTGTTGATCGGTCTTGTTGAGTGTTGATTAGCATCAGATGGTGTTGATAAATTCTTTTGATAAGTTGGAAGAATGCATACAACAAACCCTTGTACTTTTTTCCATTTATTGATGACTACATTGTTTGTACATTGGGCTGGTGGTGGCCTTCGTGGGGATGGGTTTAGCTAGAAGAACTAACCTAAGATATATGCCGAATGACCACGAAACCATCCCCGACATGCCAACCACAACAACAAATATGAGTGGACTTGAAATCCAAATTGAATTGAAAGGAATTGAACTTGACGTGAACATTTCCGACGAAATTTATTTTTCTTGTAAGATAAGTTCATTGAACAAAACATCAACTAACTTGGAGTAAACTTAAATAAAAATAACCTGACCTGAAATCAAAATTATACTGAATTTTATTGACTTAAACATCACCTAATCCAGAATTAACCCAATGTCGAAACCAGTGACTAATGTTGAGAGTTCCTATTTTAGAGAAGTATGTACATATACCTTATGAGAACTTGTCTTTTAAACTTTTTCCATTTCTTCTAATTTGAACTAAAAGAAAAAATATTATACTATGTTTCAGGTTATTTTAATTCATTCCCTTTTTTTCCCTCTAGTCTCTAGTTTAAACTAAAAATATGCAAATCAGTATCTCATAATAAAAATTAAAATTCTAGAAGCATCATATGTGAGATTCTAAATTCAATTCTTCCCTTTGTTATAAAGCCCTGTTCTTTTTGTTGGTAAATTTCAATAAAAAAAATACTCACTTCACCCACGTTCCACTATTTTAACCAATTTTTATCCATCAAACAAAAAGAAATTCAACCAACTTTAATCACCTTTAGCTACTTCAACCAACTTCAATCCATTTCAACAAAAAAAATACATATTTCAATATAATTTGACTCAATTTAATCAATCTCAATCAACTTCACTCATTTATCAACCCATATTTGCTAACAAATAGAACAAGCTCGAAATGTATGGATAAGAAGGAAGAAAGACAAATTAGCAAGAAAATCCATGCAATTCGACTTGTGTGCCTTCAGGTGAAAAAAGAGCATAAACTTTGTCTGGATTGCTGATGACAGACGAAGAAACAAAACGGTGGCGGCCAGTGGAAGAATAAACGATTGAAGCTGACATCTTTCCTCCTTTGTTTAATCACTGCAAAGGAAACGATGCAATTTGACACATTCAAAGATCCGTTTTCTCCCGCGTGTTGCAGGTATCGACCTACCCACGCTCCCCCGTCTTTCAACTGTACATTTGCTCTTGGTACATGCGTATCTCTATCTTATTCTGGACTTTTTTTACTGGGTAATCTTGAATATGACATTATTGTTGTATTCTGAGCTTATTTTATTGCTCTTGTTGGAGTGTTGATTTAATGTGCTGTCGAAGACTTGACTTTGTCTATGATCTTGCATTACAATTTTTAAATTGATGAAAACCAATTTCTGTATGTGAATTTTTCTAGCCATATCATAGCTTTCTGTCCAGTTGGACCAGTTTCCCCTTTCCCAGAGATTGGTTACTCAGAAATTATCAATAACCCAGTAGTTTTGTTCCTCTGCCCTCCTTTTTTGTGACTTTCAACTTGTGATTGCGGGAAGCAACAATCAGAATAGAGAGAGATCCAGAAAATAAGATATTTTCTGGGACACTTTGTGGGAGGATTTGAAGTGAATGTTCTTTAATTTGGGTTTTAAAGTAATCTTACATAGCTTTGGGAAAGGCAACTGATAAGCCTGCAGGGAGGAAAAATTGTTCTGGTTTTCCCATTTTGAGGTCCTCAATTTATCTGCAGAGCAAAATTCTGTGTTCTATTTGTAGTTATGAATTCAAGCTTCTTTGTCTCGCTGTTGCTTATGTGTTTATACAGCTGGGGTGTCACTGCAAGAACTGATTCTGATGACTGTAAGTTGATACAGCAAATTTTGCATCTTTTACTGTGTACAGATTTTATAGCATATATGCAACACATAACTTGTTCCTTATTTAGTAGTTACTGGTTAGTTTTACGGGATGATGATCCACGTTGTATGGTTGGGTTTGGCTATGCAAACTTGCTGATTATGTTTGTTTTGTTTGATCTGCTCGGATATAACTTTTAGAGTCTCTAAACTCTTAGTGGTGCCTTC
>NCQV01108720.1:0-10128 GCA_002740545.1 Lophocereus schottii | reverse complement strand
AAATAGACTCCTGAGGAGACTCAAGTTTTGGAAAACAGAATTAGCATCAAATTACAGGGGAAAGAATACATGTGTAAATAATATCATGGACTCAATACTCCCCCTCATGCTAAAGTGTGTGGATGTGCAACGCCCAACTTGCCCAGCAGATAATGAAACTATCGGTGACCAAGAGGCTTCCTGAATATGTCAGTAAGTTGCTCCGTGGTAGGTGTACAGTAGGTAGCAAGGACACTAGAGACTAGTTTCTCATGAACAAAATGACAATTGACCTCGATATGTTTGATGCATTCGTGAAAAACTGGGTTAGCTGTGATGTGTCGGGTTATCACAATGCATAATAGCTGGGGGAACAGAAAAACCTAGTGATGTCAGAAGGTTACGTAACCAAATGACCTCACCAGCAGCATTGCCATTGCATGGTACTCTGCTTTAGATGAAAGAGAGACCATGTCCTATTTCTTAGTTTTCCAGGAAACAAGTGCTATGCTAAGTTGAATGAAGTATCCAGTGAGAGAAAGTCAGGGCATAGGGCAACTCCTCCAATTGGAGTCACAATTGACTTGCAGATGGAATGTACAAGTGGGGGGATACTGGAATATCTTGTCTGGGGTTATTCTTCAAATAGCGTAATACAAGAACAGCAGTATCCCAATGACCTTGACGGGGATCATGCATAAATTGACTGAGCATATGAACTGAGTAAGTAATGTTAGGGCGAGTAGTGGTAACATAGATAGGACGTCCAATAAGGAAACGATACTGTGAGGGGTACTAGAATCATCGTGAAGCCGAAGTTTCTATTCCATAGGAAACGAGGCTAGTTTTGCTCCAAGCAGCCCTGTTTCAGTCAAAATGTCCAAAGTGTATTTCCACTGATATAAGAACAATGCTTTTTGAGACCGAGGGACTTCAATGCCCAGGAAGTATTTTAAAGGGCCGAGATTCTCTAACCTGAACCATTCATTCAGGTAAACTTTGAAGACGTTACAGTGAGAAGTACTGTTACCTATCAGCACCAGGTCAACCACATAAATAAGAAGGGCAAGGAAAACGCCTTCCCAATTATAAGTGAACCAGGAATGATCCCATGGTGACTACTGGAAACTATAGTTCTAGAGAGCAGTGGCAAGCTTAAAATACCACTGTCATGGAGCCTGGCGAAGACCATAAGAGGTTTCTTCAACTTACACACCACGTGAGGAGATGGCGGGTCAAACCCAGGCAGTGACTTCATGTAGATGTCTTCATCGAGATCCCCATGAAGAAAGGGGTTATGTACATCCATTTGATGTAAGCTCCAGCATTTGAAAATAGCTACAGTGACTGTACAACGAACGGTGATCATACGAGTGACAGGTGCAAAGGTCTTGGTGTAATCGACAGCTTTAACCTGATGATTTCCCAAAACCACTAATCGCGCCTTGTATCGTTCGATGGTCCTATTTGCATTGTACTTAATCTTGTATACCTATTTTCACCCAAGGGCCTTCTTGCTGGAAGGAAGAGGAGCAAAGTCCTAAGTATGATTATCTTCTAATGCCCGAATTTCTTTTGTCATCACCTCGTGCCACTGTGGTTGACTAGCTATGCGGTTGAAACTAGTGGGTTCAACAAGCGACATGATAGCCACTAGCAAAGCTCGATACGACTGAGAAAACCTATCATAGGACAAAAATTGAGATAGAGGATAAGGCGTACTTGAAGAGGATACTTGGACTGGTGATGAGATGGGGGCTTAGGAAGCAACAGCATGACAAATGAAATCCTTGACGTGTGCGGGCGGTTGCCTAATATGCTGGGGATGAGAATCATGCGGATAGTGGGAGGTTCCCTCCATCTAGGAGCTGCTATCGGCGTGGGACAAGACTCAGCGAGTGGGCTCGGTGGAAACTCACTGGAGTCGGCATGAATACGCCCAATTATAGGCTGAGTAGGAGAGCTAGGCGAGAGAACCGCTCTAAGATAGAGATCCGTCTTATAACCCTCAGGTAAAAACCTTGTGTTTATTAGCTTTTTCAACTTAGACCAAGTGTGGATCTGTGGTTTGCCTTCCCTAGCTTGTTGTCTCTTGGTGTTTTTATGCCAAAAGGAAGCACATTTTTTGAGCTTTAAGATGGCTACTTTAAAGGACTTCTCGTCAAAATAGCCCTTAACCTCAAACAACCTCTCCACAGTTTGAATCCATTCTAGATACACATTTGGATTCAAGGTTCCCTTAAAATCTGAGGGATCAAACTTCGTATCCCTTAAATCATCCTCATTGTTTCTGGTTGGCCTCCTTCTACCCCTAGGTGAATATTCATCATGGGAAGAAGATGAATGATTAGAGGCTAGGTGATTTCTAGGCTAAATGCTTTCCCTTCTCCGAGGCCCTCCGGGATCATTCCTAAATTTGGCTAGAGCATCAGCTAGGCTAGTGGTAAGTTTTTGGACATCCTTTTGTAGCTGAAGTATGAAATTTCCTCTCGTTAACTCGTGAGCCTCCTCAAGGAATAAAACCCTAGGTGCTCTAGTTTGGGAAGGTTCAGCCTTATCCCTCCCGGCCATGAACTAAAATCGAGTTCTAGGCTGTTGGAGTACTTTAGGGGCTTTTAGGTGTGTGTTTGGGCTTGAGGGGGGTTCTTTGTAGTTGTTAGAAATATGGTTTCAAGAATAGGGGAAGATTGGAATGTAATAAACAACAAGCAAACTCACCAGGTTATACTTTGATACCACTTTTTTTGATGCGTGAGCCTTGAAAGAACTGAAGCAATGGGATTGATTTGCAATCTGATTTTTCTTAGCTTGGACTCAGCAATGGAGTTGGAACTAACATGGGGGATATGAATGAGACAAAGGCCACACCAACACCTAAGGTAGGTTACGATTCCACCCTCCAAATCATAAAGGCCATGCCACCAGAATTGGATTAAAGAAAACCACTCAAAAATAGTAATTAGTTTGGATTGATAAGAGAGAGATTTGAGAGACTTTGAGTTAAACTCTAGAATGGAAGTTTTTTCATTCATGAAATCTGCCTCGAGCAAGCAAGCTAGCAAGTATATATATATGTCTAAGCTAGAAAGCAAGCAACCTAGCTCCTAGGCTAAGCTGGATTTAGATAATCTGTTTGCAAAATAGTTTTGGCCTAAGTTAATTACAAACCTAAGTGTGACCAATACAATTTATTTAAAACTAATCAAGGCCTAAAACATGATTGATCAATCCTAAAAAACCCACTTGCATATGCAGGAGAGAGAAAAGGTAGATTGTAGTTTGCACTTTACGGCCATCCAATCCGAGGGCAAGTGGCTTTCACTTCAAAGATCAATTGGCCAAGTGGGCTGCCAAAGCTGCAAGGGTAGCAATGATGATGTTTTTGGAGGCTTAAGCAACCAGGAAAGCAAGCTAGCAGGTAAGCAGACCCTCTTGATTAAGAAAATTCTTTAGCAAATCAAAATAGCTTATTTTAGGTTAAAGGGCCTGATTGAATACTGAATTTGATCAAGGTGAATCCCCAACCTCCACTCAATTTAGAACTAATTTTAATGCATATCCTGGATCCTTGGGATGTTAATGATTCTCCCAAATATAAAAATCAGGCCCAAATCAGGTTTAGGTACAGGAATCATCCAGAAACTTGATTGGGGTCTGGAATAGCTCAAAACTGTAACGGTTGAAAAAATGCAGTTGGAAACCCATGAAGACATGGTCATGATTTAGATTTCTCTTCATCGCTTAAATCCCTAGCATGTTAGCTATCATCCCAAGAAAATATATTGGCCCTAAATTAGGTTTTAGGCGATGATTCCACCTAATCTTCCAAGATGGGCAAACTGGACCTTCCCGGTATACCCTCGCTGTTTTGGACCAATGTAGCAAAATGCCTATGACATAGGCCAAAATTGAGTTCCTTTCCCAAAAATAGATTTCTTAGGGAGTCCAACAAATAGGATTTGCCCATAGGAGGTCTTAGAAACTCCTAGAGTCACGCCATCCAAAATGGTGCTTAATTCTGGTTTAAAGCAAGAGAAAAAGAATTGAATCTGGCTAAGCGTAATCTGGTTTCCTTGTTCTCCTTGACCTTGATTGGTACCTTAGCCTTGATTTGGATCTTGGGAGTCCTCTTGTGTGTCATCCTCTACTTCATTGATTTACCTATTGAACAAAAAAAATTTAATAAATTTTCCTAAACTTACACTAACCATGAAAATACACATTTGGAGTAGAAGCAAGGCCACCTCTGATGCTTTAAGACGGCAACAAACATTTTTCATTAAAAAGGATAGATATTTTAAGAATCAGATACATACATTACTTGTGCTCTCCAAAAACTCACATATTTCTCAAACTATACAAGATTCATGCAATGTTCATGTAATAAATCATTTGACGTAATATTTTGTCACCTAAACAAGTAGCTTCATCGGTCATCAATTATCAGAGCATATGCCCTTCAATTTACCTATGCAGCTATAGCTTAGGCTTCCTGATTGGTCTGCGAGGTGTGCACCTGATGTATCTTGGAAGGAAAACACTAGTACTCAAACTTGGATTCAAAGCTAAATGCAAGCAAATTGAATTCAAACTAAGTGTGAGTGAATTTGTGAATGAATGATTGAAAGAAGGATAATCTATGCTCTTGTTTAGATATAGAATCACCACTAAACTCAAGCTTAGGATCCCTAAACTGTGATTAAGATACAAAATCACCATTCAATCAGGGTTTAGAACTTACTTGGTCACCACCTTAATCGACCAAATTAAGGATAAGCAAGTGAAGTATTTAGGGGACAAAAGCTAAATGCTCTCAATTTTGGTTTTCATTCAAAATTCAAGTGTAAGTTATAAAATGGCCATGACAAAACCTTAATAATGAACAAGCAAGCACCTAGGCAACCAAGCTAGCTGATGGACGTTTCCTCCCTAGGAAGGAAATGGATTAACTTAGCTAAACTATGTGCTCAGGATTAAACTAGATCATATGCTTACTTTAGCTAAACTAATTACAACTAGAATATTAAGGAAACAAAACAAATGATGTAATTAACTTTAATACATCTTAAATAAGCTAATACAGCAGTATTACTAGCAAAAATGTGGCGAAAAGTAGCTGTAAAGTGAAATTCCTTTGCGGCTGTCCGCTTCAAATGCAGGGTCCATTTGCTTCCTTTTTGCTCTCATTGGATGGATGCGTCCTAAGGTTCTTCAGTAGCAAATCATGGTGTTTCTTTACTGCTCGACTAGTGATTGAAGTAAGCAAGCTAGAAAGGAGCTAAGCAAACCGATTGAAGAGGGAAAAACATGCAGCATCCAACTAGGATCTCAATGGTAGTTTTTAGCCCGGTTTTGTGACCTTGCTTTCACCAATCAAAAGTGAGCATGATTTTGATTTCAGGCCATGGGAGGGCTCCTTAGGATGTGTACAAAGCCCTCTATAAAGAAATCAAGGTTAAATTATGTTTAAGTAGAAGATTTCAACTAAAACATTTTACTGTGCAGTTTTGAACCAAAACTAGCAAGTTGAACAAAAGGCCTTGATCTCTTGACTTTGACTGTGCATGATTGATTTTAAATGCTTGGACCTGAAAACTAACATCGTAAGGAACCCAAAGGTGCAAAAATATCAATCTTAAGCTACAATGCTTAAGAAATTAGATGAACAAAATTGGGTACATTCTGGTTGTTCAACCCAGTTGTTGTTGTTTGGTTCTCTTCCAACATTTGAACCATTGCTTGGACTTTGGAACTTACATTGGACCTTCTAGGACTCTTAGGACCCTTTCCATTATCTTGGCTATGAGGGACTCCATCTTTCTCCCCTTATTGAAGAGATTTGATCCTCAAATTTTCAAGGTAATCATCGGCTTGGTAAGCACTCAAGTCAGCCACATTGAATGTAGCTGAAACTCCATTATCCCCTGGCAAATCAATGTTATAACCATTATCATTAATATTTTCAAGTACCTCAAATGGACCATCAGCCCTTGGCATGAGTTTGTTCTTTCTCTTTGAAGGAAATCTCTCCTTTCTTAGGTGTATCCATATGGGGTGTCGAGGTTGAAATACCACCTTCTTCTTGTGTTTGTTGGCTTGAGCTTGATATGATGCATTGGTATTCTCTATTTTTCTCCTCACCAACTCATGTATCTTTGGAATTTCTTCCACACTAGCTGCTGCATCTGCACTTGCCTTTTGATCTAAAGGTCTTGGAGTAAGATCAAGTGGACTAATAGGATTAATCCCATAGACCACCTTAAATGGTGATATACCAGTAGCCTTGCTAGGAGCCTTGTTGTAAGCAAATTTTGCATGGGGTAAAAGAAAATCCCAAGCTTTGGCATTTGGTTTAATCAAAGCGCTTAGAAGTTTCCTAGGGTTTGATTTGTAACCTAAGTTTGCCCATCAGTTTGTGGATGACAATTGGTACTATGCTTAAGTTTAGTACCCAACTTCTTCCACAAGGTAATCCAAAATGGCTTAGAAACTTAGTTACCCGATCAGAAATAATTGATCTAGGTATACCATGTAATCTAGCCACCTCCCTGAAATACAACGCAGCAATATGTGCACCATCATTAGTCTTGTTGCACTGAATACAATGAGACATTTTAGAGAAACTATCTACTACAACAAAGATTGAATCTTTGTTCCTTTGGGTTTTAAGCAGTCCAAGAATAAAATCCATACTTACATCAACCCAAGGAGAACTAGGAATAGGTAATGGTGTGTATAGGTCATGGGGTAAGGAGTGCCTTTTAGCCACTTGACGAGTCCCACACCTCTTTAAAATGTCTTGTACGTCCTTTTCCATACCTGGCCAATAGTAATGCTCCTTTAGCATGATGAGTGTCTTGTTTTCACCATAGTGATCAGCTAAAGAACCTCTATGAACTTCCCTGATTAGAAGCTCTCTTATGCTACAACGTGGTACACACAGTCGTGTACCCTTAAAAAGGAACCCGTCTTGATTTAGAAAATCTCCTTTGGGGTGCTTTGAACACTCAGCAAACAACTCCCCAAAGTCTTCATAAATGCTCAAAACCAAGTACACAAGCATCTAATTGAAACAAAAGTAGATACCTCTGTGATAGAGCATCAGCACATTGGTTAACCTTTCTAAATTTGTGCTTGATTGTGAAATGAAATGACTGGAGAAACTCAACCCACTTAGCATGACGTGCATTTAACTTGTGTTGGCCTTGAATGTACTTCAAAGCTTCATGGTCAGAATGGAGGATGAACTCACTTGCAATCAAATGATGACTCCAATGCTCTAAACATCTTACAATTCTATAGAACTCTTTATCATAGGTGGAATACTTTCTTCTTGAATCACATAGTTTCTCACTAAAGAAGGCCAATGGCTTACCTTCTTGAGTAAGAACACCACCTAGACAAACTCCAGAGGCATCACATTCAACTTCAAATACCTTACTAAAGCACGGAAAAGATAGGACAGGTGCTTGAGTAAGTCTTGTTTTGATCTCTTCAAAGGCAAATTGAGCTTTTGGTGTCCAATGGAATGATGTGCCCTTGATAATTTCAGTCATAAGAGCCATAATGGTGCTGAAACTTCTAATAAACCTCCTATAAAATGAAGCTAATTCATGAAAAGCTCAAACATCATGAATTGACTTAGGAGTAGGCCATGACCGAATAGCTTTAATCTTGCTTTCATCTGCCTTAATGCCATCACCAGTAACTATGTAACCTAAGAATGTCACTTCAGGAATGAAGAAAGCACATTTCTTAAGGTTACCAAATAGCCTTTCATGCTCTAGAATAAGCATCACTTGAGTTAGATGGTCTTGATGTTCATGTTCATCCTTGGAATAGATTAAGATATCATCAAAGTGTACTACCACAAATTTGCCTATGTATGGCTTGAAGACTTGATTCATCAATCTCATGAAAGTGCTAGGTGCATTTGAAAGGCCAAAGCGCATAACCAACCATTTATAAAGCCCTCCTTTAGTTTTAAAGGCTATCTTCCATTCATCACCTTTTCTAATCCGAATTTGGTAGTATCTACTTTAAAGGTCTATCTTTGAGAACACTTTAGAGCCTTGTAATTCATCCAGCATGTCTTTAGGTCTAGGTATGAGATACTTATATTTGATTGTGATTTTGTTAATGGCCCTACTATCCACACACATACGCATTCCACCATCCTTCTTTAGCACCAAAAGAGCAGGCACAGCACAAGGACTTAAGGACCCACGGATACTTCAACTCTTCAACTTGCCTTTGTATTTCCATGGTGTCTTTTGGATTCATCCTATAGGTAGGCTTATTTGGAAGGATGGAACCACAAATAAGATCAATGTGGTGTTGGATATCTCTTTTAGGAGGTAAACCCGTCGGTGTCTCCTCAGGAAATAAGTGACAGAAGTTTTGTATGAGTGTTTTAGCTACAGAATCAGTGGGTAAAGGGGTTGCTGGTTCTTCTTGCATGCTCAAAATCCACTCTTTAAGAGGTTTGAATTCATGTTAAGAAGCCTTTAACAATGGCTCATTTATGGCCAGTAGCAAATCAGAATGATTGGGCTTGTTTTGAGGCTTGATTTCAAGGAGTTTTAATGGGGGTAAAGGGGCTAAAGTAATCTTCTTACCATCCTTAGTAAAGGAGTAGGTATTCAAGTAACTATTATCCATAACCTTACGGTCATACAGCCATGGTCTCCCCAAAAGCATATGACGAGCATCCATAGGGATAACTTCACACCAAAGTTCATCTTGACAGTTCTTTCCAATGGAGAAAGAAATCAAGCACCGTGAATTCACTTGGATTCCCTTGCTTTGATCCAGCCATTGAATGTTGTAGGGATGTGGATGTGTCATAGTTTGTAATCCTAGTTTCTCAATCATGCTTAGAGAAACCACATTTGCACAGCTTCTTCCATCAATAATCAAAGAATATACCTTCCCTTGAACTGTACAACGAGAATGGAATATGTTCTCTCTTTGTTCATCTTTTACTTCTTTCTAACTGCTTAGAACTCTTCTTAAAATGAGCAATTCACCTTCATCAGCCTTTTCTACTACTTCTTCTTGAGTTTCCTCAAGTTCAATCTCATATTCATCTTCCTTGTCTTCCTCCTCAAACTACTCCTTCACAGCTGACTATTCGGTTAAGGCAACCACCTTACCATTTGGACAGTCCAAAGCCATATGCCCAAACCCTTGACATTTGAAGCATCTTCTATTGCTCATAGGATTGGAAGTAGGCCTATTTTGAGGTGTTTGAATCTTTTGTGGAGCTAGAGTTCTTTGTGGAAAGGAAGGGAATGGATTTTGCGGCTTAGAAGTAGGATTAGAACTCCCCTTCTTAAAGGGTTGGTTCTAGGTATAAGGCTTTGGATTTTGAGGTTTAAGAAGCTGCCTTGCTTTCTTTTGCTGCTCAACCTTATGAGCCAGCACATGCACTTCATCAAAGGTAGTATATGCTTGTGAATCAACCACATTAGCATACCTAGGACCAAGTCCTCCTACGTACCTAACAATGGTTTGCTCTTCGGGCTCTTATAAATCACACTTCATTACAAGTTTCTCAAACTCACGTATAAATCAGATTGCCTTGAGTAAGATTATGGAGTTGAGAATAGCAATCTTGAACATAAGTTAGGGGAAGAAAACGAGCCTTAAGCTTTGATTTCATCTTGTCCTATGTTCTGATTTTAGACTTTCTTTCCCTAACCCCTTTAGCACATAGGTTTGTCCACCATAATGAAGCATACTTTCTAAGTCTTAAGGCCACTGACTTAACCTTCTTATCCACTTGAATGTCTTTATACTCAAAGACATGTTCAACAATGTAACACCCCAAGTATACATGATTTACTGCCTGCTTTTATCTGCTTAAGGTTACCAATAAGATACAATGACTCAACGAACGGGGTGTTACCATAGTCCATGAAGGACAAGGCTTTTATTAAACATGAAAACTTGTCATAATCCAAAGGTTACCCCATAACAGGGTATACACCATCATAAACACCCAAACCATTTAGTTATATACAAAAAGGTTCTAACATCCCAAGGATAACACCACCTTACATAACTTGCTTTAGAAATACAGTCGCAATATCGAAATACATAATTTAGCTTAAATATAGTTCAGCCTCCAAAATACATCACAATATG